>PVKM010001435.1:0-78535 GCA_004027735.1 Carollia perspicillata | reverse complement strand
ACATTGTGAGCCTTCTACTATACCTGCCCAAACTTGATCTGAGGATGCCTGGTAACCATGCTTCAAGGCAGAGGTGGTGGTAAGCCAGCCAAGAGTTCACCCAGGAGTCCATAATTAAAATCTAACTAATGATTTGTTCATCAGTCATGGTTACTACTAGCCATTAGAAATCCCTACCACTGACAAGCTCTGCAGAGTACCTGAATAAGTTATGTAATTTCTCTGTGTTTCATTTTCCTTATCCACAAAGTGAAGATAATAGCAGTTCCTTTTTTCTAGGGTTATTATAAAGATTGAATGAAATAATCCAGAGAAGTAACAGTTTCCAGTATCAAGTAAGCAATCAATAAATATTTTCTTTATTCATTATTATAATCTTCATTATTACAACTACTTCTATAACTACTTAATACTTCTACTGTTAACCATTCCTGAGTAGTACCACCACCACCACCACCACCACCATCGTTAATACTATGAATTAAAGGCCTAACTTGATAGACAAAGCTCTTCATTCCTGAGTGTTAGACTTGCTCATGATCACTTCCCAACACTAGCCTACTAACCTGTGATCATTAATTTTGTGTGTCAATTTGACTTGGCTAAGGGATACCCAGATATATGGTAAAATATAATTTATGGAAAACATTAGGATATGAAGTGGTAAACTGAGAGAATGTTTCTGGCAAAAATTGGGATATGAATTGGTAAACTGAGTAAAGATAGCTTTAATCAAGGTGGAGGAACACCATTCAATTGGTTGAGGTCCTGAAGACAAAAAAAAGGCAGAAAAAGGGTGAACTATCTGCTTAAGCTAGCAAATCCAACTTCTCCCGCGCTCAGACATATTCTTGAGTATTTGCACTTGGACTGGATTTACTTCATTGGCCCCCTATTTCTCAGGCTTTGGGGTCTGAACCGTAACTACACCACCAGTATTTATGCCTCCAGCTCAGCTTGCAAATGGCAGATCGGGGACACAGCCTCTGTAATCAGATGTGCCAGTCTTTCATAATAATTCTCCTTTGATATGTTTTCGTTATCCTATCAGTTCTGTTTCTTTGGAGAACCCTAATACAATTCGGACCGAGTGAATAATATGAGCCAAAGCCACACAACAGGGGCTTGGCACACAAGGGAGAGTCAAAAAGCACATATCAAGAACTGGAAGAGAAAAAGGCTAAAAAACGGAGACCAGGCTGCTCGGAAATGTGTCCTGCTTCCTGAAGGCAACTGACAACCTCTCCCTGTAGGATTTTTTAAAAAGTCAACTCTGCTGAGGTACAATTTACATACATTAAACAGCATCCCCACTCTTTATCAGTGTAAAACACACCTGCGAGTCTGATGAGAAGCTAGTCTCAGCATCTCTCTGACCTGCATGACCAATCCTAACAACAGAGAAGGCACTTGCAGAAGCAAACACTAACTGGCACAAGCATAGCTTCGTTGTTACCACGACTTCTACACCTCCTGACATGCAAAATGACAGTTATACCAAGGATTTATTCGGAGAGAGTCAATATATCAACACTCTCTTTAAGAATCCAAGGGCTGAATACAGAGGGTCAACCATGCTTCTTACAGTACATTGTAATTGTTAATGTGGAAGAATCTCAGCAATCTCTAAGTTTCTCCATTGAGATTGGGATGCACTATGTAGAAAACAGCTGATTTATTCAAAACTGGTAATGTTGATATGCACGCAGATGCTAAACGTGTATAAATAAAGCCAAGCCTTTGGCCTTTTAAACAGAATACAAGGAATTTTGTTCTGATGAGCCTCTTTTTTTTTTTTAAGGAGAGAAAGACCATACCTTCTTTCTGAAAGGACGTATAGTACACTGCTAATGGTAATGAATTACCCTAGAAAGCAGGATTAAGTGAACAATGAGAAATGGGAAAAGGGAATTAAACTTTTTACTTTATATAACCTCATTTTTCAATCAAGTATAACAAGAAATTTCTAAAAATTTACATTTATTATAAAAAGGAAGTAAGGATAATGTTAATAAACAAATTATTCTGTTCTACATAGCTTTATTTCCTCTACAAGATTCCAGCTTTTGAATATTCTGACTAAAACACTTGAATTCTGAGTTAGGTTATAGCAGAAAAACAAAGATTTAAAAAAAATCCAGACTTTAGTTTATATGTTTCTGCAGAAGAAGACAGGAACTGTAAGGAAATTTGAGGCGTAAAGTTTGAGAATAGCCATGAAAATTACCAATATCTTTTCCTGGGCAGATAGATACTAGTGACTGTCAAACCCAAAATCCATGTACGGCTCCACTACCCCAATTTGGGTAAGCAAAAAAAAAGGGGGGGAAAGAAAAGAAAACAACAACGATAACAAAACCCACCACACTGCACCTACCGAAAGCTGCTGCATTGGTGGGGAGCGCAGAGAGAACAGAGGACTCAATATAAAGGAAAATAATTTTGGAAAAAAATTTATCACAAGAAAAAAAGTGAAGCAGTAGAAATTATCATGTGTACAAAATAGAATTTAATGAAACAAATGAAAGAAATAAAAAGATGAAGATAAAATAGTACGAAAAAAAAGAAGATAGTCTGAAAAGAAAAGCAGGTAAAAATAAAGAGAACTAGACTTTTTTTAAAAGACTGTAAAAAGAAACACAATCAGAAAAATAATTTTTGTATGAAAAGTAGTAAAGATCCAGAATTTGTAGCAGAAAAACAAAATTGCAAAGTGGAAAATATAATGGAGATGCTTGCTCAGGTAACAGAAAAAACGATGAAAAGATGAAATTTTGTACAAAGGGAAAAATAAAGGATAAGAAAGTGAGAGCAGAAATTCAATAACTATAATTAATGCTCATAAAGCAGAACAAAGAACGAATAAAATGCCATCAATAATCAAGCTATCTTAGGAGAAAATGTTGCTTGAAGCAGACCTGTGTCTTGATGGACAACAAGCAAAACTGACAGAGAAGGACCAACCTCTAGACATAAGCTGCCAAAGGCTGCATTTTAGAGACAAATAAAACCTAACTTTAGGAAATATAGATATCTATATTCATAAATCCTTCCTTTCTGAAATTAAGTGAATAGGGGAAGGGGGGACAAAAATACCTAGAAAGAAAGAATAACTTTTCACCTACATTGAGGTTATGGAGGAGCCTATATTATACATGATAAAGAACAGCTGCCAAAACACAATACAACTTGCATCAAAAGGAAAGAAATGCTTAGTCAAACCACAACCCTCTGGCTTAAGAGCCCGGTGGAGAGTAGTAATTTTCTGTAGCATGCAGAAAATTCGAAGAAGCTCACTATTATCTCCCAACTTGCAAAGACAAGGATTAGACATGCACTAACAGTTATTCAAATGAATTTTGAAAATGCTAAAATTAAAAGTGTGGTGCTGAGCCAGGAATAGCCACGTCAATGAAACAGAGCTGAGGACGCATGCCACAGACCTAAGTGTGCAGGAATGTAGTGTATGGTAAAGTGGCACCGAGAGTGAAAACTGGTGGGAAAGGATTCTCTATGTAAAAATGATACTGAACAACTTGCTAGCCACTTGGAATAATAGAAATGTATATCTTTAGTTCTAGGATTTCAATATAAACATAAATAAGTAAAGGCACCACCATCTAGAAAACACAGGTGAATTTTTCCTGCTATTGGGGAAACCATTCTAAACATTTAGAAAAGAAAGAAAACAAAAGTCTGAAAGATTTCACCTAAGGACTATCAACTCTATCAGCCAATCAACATCCCATCGTGAAAATGGGTAAACCGACCCTGCCGGAGTGTCTCCTTGTCAGGACCCCAACCCATCCGGACAGCTTAAGGACTAGACCCTTTGTATCTGCACCATCAATTTGACTCCTGTTTCACAATCATCATTATAGAATATGCTGTAATAGTTACTGAAAACTCATGTCCTCCTCCAGGTACAATTATTTCGTCCTATTAAAGTAAAACTCTTCAAAAAATTTATATATTTTCCTTCATATTCTCATAACCCGTTTTCTTCTAAACCCACTCCAGGCAATCTTGGCCTCTCATCATTCTACTAAAACCTCTCTTATGTCAACTAGTGACCACTAAGTTTGCCGAACTCAGTGATCGATTCTTTGTCCTTACTTGACTAGTTTTCTTCCTCCAGCCTCAAGGGTCACTCCGCATTCTCCCTCAGTGGCTCCTTGTCCACTTCGCGGCCTACAGAAGTGAAGGTACCTAGAGCTCGGTCTTTGTCTGTCTTCCCTTCTCTAGCGACACTCATCCCCCTGTGTTCCATGTGGTTGCATGGTTCTAAATATTACCTACAAGTTGATGACTCTTACTTCTCTGTGAGATCCTGAATCCACATGTCTGCGCTAAGGTCTATCTGCATTTCTTGTAAGTATCTCAAACTTGAAAGATCGAAAGTAAAACTCGTGACTCAGGCACACAGACCCATCCCGCCCAGCTATCCTTCCACACGGCTCCTCATCCTAGGAAATGGCTCTGCAAATACATCATTGTTCAGGCTGAAAATCTCAGAGTCCTCCACGATGTCTCTTTCCCTTGTAGACTACGTTTAATTAAGCAATAGTTCTATTAGCGTCACCTCCAAAAAATACCCAGAAGCCAATCACTTCTCATCTCCTCCACCACTACCGCTCTAGTCCTAACCACCACCATTTCTCAGCTGGACTACTGCAATAGTTCATTCTTCTTCACTACAGTTTACTTCCACATATCAGCCAGCGGTCTTTCAAAGCATTAACCAGAGCACATCATCCCCTGACTGAAAATCCTCCAAGGGCTTCCCATATTCCCTCAGAGTAACAGCCAAGCTCTTGGTGGAAAACATACACAGTTCTGTACGACCCGGACCCTGCCAGCTTCTCTGACACCACCGCCTACTGCTACCCTCACACTTCGCTTCAGTGATCCACACTGGACTTCTTGTTATTCCTCAAGCACTTAAGCTTGTTTCCATCTCAGACACTCAGTCACCATGTGATAAATTATATATGTGTGTGTGTATTACACAATATATATAATATACATTACATATGGTGGTTTCCATATACATTATATATCATATATATGTATATACAGACACACATCTATATAATCTATTCAATCCTAATCCTCTATTTCCATTTGGTATCTGATTGTGACTGAATCTTCCATATTAAACAACTACTAAATAAGACTAAATAAAACTCCTTAATAGGACAAATGATATGCCATTAGTCCTATTCTAATCACTAAAAGAAGTATGAAATAGACCAGCCAAATGAGTTTTAATCTAGTCCTAAAGCCTTAAAATGACTACTCTTAAAATCAGCAATCTGAAGTACAAGGAACACAGATACAAGAGGATAGAAATGGATTTCTACTATGAAATGCACCTGATGCGGTGTTCTCATTTACATGCAAAACTCTACCACATCGCAGCTCAAAGGCTCCCAACACAGAGACTGGGATGGTGAAAGCACTCGGCCATATGGTAATAGTGACAATTACAAGTTTAGAAGGAGGGTTTAAAGGTGGAAATCTAGACCCAAATTAGATTTGTTCACTCGATATTCATTTGTCTCCATACTGAGAAGTTGGTTCACAAAGCCAACAAGATGAATTGAAAGGAGCTGTCTTCTTTTTTTTTTTTACAAATGAAATCTAGACCTACTTATTCTAAAGACGAGAAGATATGCAGCTTGCATTTATCGAGGATATTATTTTCTTTGAAAAATGCCTCAGTTACCAGTTTTATTCCGTTAATGAGTTCTTGCCTATTGAGAAAAAAAAATGATCTGCTGAATTTAAAGTGTTTTTCATCTGCAAGGCATTCTAACATTTATAATATGACCCATTCATTAAAGAAGCACACTTGCATTATATAGCTCTGAGTGGCGATATTTGGACTTCTGGGAACATGGCATTATTAAATAAGAAACATTTGTGAATGTCAACAATGTTCTAGGGCCTGAATAACCAAACAAGAAATTTATATGCCAGGAAAGCACTAAATGCTTTTTCCTTTAAAAAAAAAAGGAGAAAATCCTTTTATTTGCAACAACATTGATGAAGTTGGATGGCATTCTTCACTTTAGCAGAGTTATATAAGTCCAGGTTAATAAAAATAATGGAAGTAAATACTATTTTATGAAAGTGACACTTAAAATTTCCATATATTCAGGCATCTGACTAACAAAATTTCTTTGACTTGTTAAAAAGGCTTTTGTCTTTCTTAGCATCACCGATATAAAACATTTTAAAATGGAAAATGATCACCATCTAGAGTTCTTCCATTAAACTGTGAACTCATGACAGAGTATTAGGTCACTAAATTTGCAGCATTATTGTCTCCCTTTGTGAGCTCTCTCAATTAAACAGGGAAAAAGTTGCTGAGGCTGAAAATTAAATGACAAAGAGACTGCAGAAGGTCATAATCAGTTGTTATTTATTTCTGTTTAAAACTAGCAATGTATCATTTTGAGTCTCCACTTTAGTTGCCACAGTATGATACTCCCAGTTTTGAATAAATTAACAGTTTGCTACATAGTGTGACTCAACCTCAATGGAGAAACTTAGGAGACTGCTAGTCATCCAAGACCAAAGACCAAATTTGACCTGGAGAGCATTTTGCTAAGTGAAATAAGCTAGTCAGAGAAAGATTAGTACCATATGATTTCACTTATATGTGGGACCAAATGGACAAAATAAACTAACAAACAAAACAGAAACAGACTCATAAACATAGAGGACAGACTGACAGCTGTCAGAGGGGAAGGAGTTGGGAGGCTGGGTGAAACGAAAAACCCAAACCACAGACACAAAGAGTACAGTGGTTCCCAGAGGACAGGGAGAAGAGGGTGAAGGGGGGATCAACGGTGACGGAAGGAGACTTGACCTGGGGTGGTGGACACACAGCACAATATACAGCTGAGATATTACAGAACTGTACTCCTAAAACACATGTCACTTTATTAACCACTGCCACCCCAATATTCAATACAAACGAAGTCTAAATGACAGTTGTTTTTTCCTGCAGTCTCCCAAGAATGTTCTTCTTGCTTAAAAAAGATGAGGTGATGTTTTGAGTACTTCCATGAAACTTTTAATAACAACAACCCAATAAATAAATAAAGGATTAAATTGTTAATCCTTGTTGGGAGAATAAAGCAACAATCAAGAAGTATTTATTTATAAGCAAACCAGTTCCATTAAAAGTGTTTAAATCTGTTTAGAAGGCGCTTTCTAAACTTATTTTCCAAGCTTCTATGAGAACTTCCTTTGATTGGTTTGAGATAACCTTTAAAATGCAACTTCTGTGAAAGGGATTATTTGTAAGACATTTTTGAAATTATTCCAGCTTTATTGAGACAACTGTAACATATTAACACGCACAATGTGGTGACATGATATAGGTATGCACTGTGAAGGGACTCTCCCTATCAAGGTAACATATCCAATACCTCACATATTTATCTGTTGTAAAATGGAAATATTTAAATTCCACTCTTAAAGCAAGTTTCAATTATACAATACAGTATTATCAGCTATAGTCAGTATGTTACACGTTAGGTCCTCAGACCTTACTTATTCATCTTGTGATGAAGTTGGTGCCTTTTACCACCTTTGCCTGCTCGCCGCATGCCTCAGCCCTCGGTCACCACCTCTCCACTCTCTGTTTCTAGGAGTTTAGCTTTAAAAGAAAAAAAAATCCACATATAAGTGATACCACGTGGTATTCGTCTTCCTCCGTCTGCAATATCTATCACATTTTCTTTATCCGTCATCTGTGAATGGGCACTTTGGTTGTTTCCACACCTTGGCTGTTGTGAATAATACTGCAATGTACATGGGAGTGCAGGCATGTATTTGAGATAATAATTTCATTTCCTTTGGATATATACCCAAAAGTGGAATTGCTGGGTCACATAGTAGTTCTACTTTTAATTTCTAGAGCAGCCTCCACACACTGCTTTCCACAGTGGCGGTAGCCGTTTACACTCCCTCCAACAGTGTGCAAGGTTTCCCTTTTCTCCATGTCCTCACCAACATTTGTTATCTCTTGATTTTTGATAGTAGATATCCTAGCAAGGGTGAAATTATATCTCATCAGCTGTGATTTTCATTAAGGTCACCAAATAAATCAGAAGTATCATTATTAGGAAAAGGACTCAGGTCTCTCAACATCTAGTCATGCATTCCTTTCATTAAGGAAATAAAAATAAAAGTCTAGACCCAGCTCCTCCTGTGTTCCACCTTTACTCTCATACCACCACCACACCCACAACACTTCTGACACCAGATGTGTGGGGCGGGGGGCACTGCCCACACTGAGCAATCCTGCAACATCAGAGGGGTGTCCTACAACTTAATTCTGATACTATCTACCTGGAGAGAGCATTGGGTCCCACAGGTTAATGGTCCAGTCCCATAAGCCTGCTGATTGCATGTAGTAGGTCACTCCAACTTATATCCAACTTTGGCTACAAATTGGAGGTCCCCATGAACATTTTGAACATTTTAAATTTGAACTGGGTAAATGAGATTCACTTATGCAATAAATAGATAAAATTAATTAATAGCAACATCAATAGCAAAATCCTCTAAATATCTGCACTTAGCAAATTTGGCAGGAAGCTGATTTACAAACCAAGTTAATTTTCCACCCTTTTTCTGAGAGAGAAAAATTCAAGGGTAAAATTCCAATTATCCCTGATCTACATTGTATTGCCTGAAGTGCTGTTACAACTATATTCACTAAGTTTAAAAGTCTAGCAAAATGTTGCTACATAAACATATGGAACTGCACAAAGGAGAAGCAAATACTGAGGACAGTTACATTTCTCACTGTTCTTTCCTCTCGATAAACTCAAATAGCAACAAAAAAGTACCCAGTGCCATAAAGTAGAAGTTGCAAGGCAGAGAATTCTTTTAAGGTTAGTCTGCTGATGGAGTGCACATGGCTGGGCTAATTAAGTCAAAACACAGATCTATTTGCCAATTTTTCTTGGTAGATCGTCTTTTAGTTATTCATTTTAACATTCCTGAGGAAAAAAGAATGCTTACCACCAGCCAGAGAGTGTATCTTTCAAACTATATTGGAATACTATGTAAATATACAGAATTAAAATAAATTTTTAATATTTATGATTAGTCACCAACAAGCCAACATTACCTAATTAGTGAATCTCGGTTCCACACTTGCACTGAAAAATAGTAAATGCATGATATATCTTTATTCAGAAGATCTCTGATATCAAAAGCTATGACACAAGGGTCCAGGCCTATGAAGGCAGTAATTAGAATTCTGCCCCTCCTGCTACCTGCAAACTACCACACTTGGGAGAACTGGAAAAAGCTTAAGCAGTTAGCAGCATCCTTGGCATTATCTCCTTCAGGCTTCAGACCCGCATATGAATGATGAAGCACAGCACCAGCAGCAATAGTAAACAGTATGTAATCCAAAGGCACAATTATCCTGGTGCCAGCTGCACACATTAAATATTATATAGAACAGAGAGAGGATGCATGAGAGTTGAACAAAACATGGAGATGGTCTTTTACAGTTCTTGTTTCCATGTATTAAACTGCACATACATCCAAGAGATCACTGGTGTGATTTTTTAGTTTCAGGCTCACTTATCAGCTCTGGGGCAGATCTAGAAATAAACCCAATGATCAGTAATGGTTTCAGAAGCTGTAGACCTCAGTGTTTATTTAGTTTCTCTGAATTCCCTCTGCAACCAAAGACCTTCAGAAATTATAAAACTGGAGAAACTAATGGGAGCCAACACTCCAAAACTCACCAAGGTCTTTCCAGACTAAGCATTGACTAAGGTAACATCCGGTTGCAATTAAAGAGACAGCGATGTCGCTGGGGACACATTAAGTTGAATGATGTATTTTGGGGTCAAATCTTTGATAATCTGAGGTCAAATAAAGAAGAGCAAGCTCTTCTGGTGCAGTTGCTAAAGAAACATGGGATTTCAATACTGTTTTGAAGAATTTTGTATTTTGTCAGAATTGCGTTGTTAACATTTTATTTATCATTTATTTTCCTTTTTCTTTATTAAAAATTTTTACTGAAGACTGTTAACATTTTAATATCAATTTCTAGACATAAAACACTAGAGGAACCGTGTTTCCTAGAGGATTAGTGTTAACCGTGTTAACTAGAGGATTAGTGAAAAAATACTGGATAAAAAAGTCAAGAAGAGGATAAAAGTGACAAAGTAAAAGAAATAGTGGTAACATAAACAAACACTGGAAAAAATATTAAAAAGCAACGTAAGCCACAGTCTCTGCCTTCAAAATGCTCTCACATAGCTGGAAAAAATATGAATAGAGAATTAATAATACAAAAGAGTAAATAAGAACAAAATATAAATGTTTATAAAATAAAACATTAAAACATTGTTGTAAGTGGCTACAAAGCATAGAGAGGAAATGAAAAGGAAAGCTTTGGGACAAGTGAAGGCTTACTATTTTTTTTAAAGCTTAAAAATATATAGCTGTTTTAAAATATAAAAACCATTACATTAAGATGATTTATAAAAGTAATAAATATTCCTAAGTGACTGCATTTCCATGATGGAAATAGTATCATATAGGATACATAGGAGGGGACATATTTCTGATAATTACTAACTATGGGTCTTTAGCCAGGATCTCTAACTTGTCTGGATCTCAGTGCCCTCCCTTGTAAGGTTTAGACTGCTTCCTGTGTCTCTTTTCTGACACGGAGCTGCTGAGACTAATAAATATGGTCACGTCTACAGTGAGTATGATGGAATAACAGATGATCTGAGAAGGTACACTGTGGTTCACTTCTGCTGGGTTCAATCAAATAAATGAAATGAAGCCTCACATTTGCTAAAGTAGGTTAGCAAAGAAATTAGTATATCAAAGAAACTAGGAATGATCTTTAATTATGAGAAAACAAAATTATAACACCATCATTTAAACACAATCTAAAAATCTTAATTTTTCTAAAAGTCCACACAGAAGCACAAAGATACTGCTTTTTCAATTTGATGGCTTTAGTTTATTGCTACATTATATTCAATATATAGAAGAAAAAATAAATTGCACTGAAACTTTGCAATTACGAAGTCTTCAAGATCTATCTCATGGTATTACCTAGAGGTGAAATTCTTTAAAGCAAGGTCCTGTGATTAATCAGGTACAAGAGAAACTGACTTTAGACTGAATTATACTTGCCAGTAACAATGTGTATTACAGAGAAATCCCAATGCATTTAATGTTCAAAAATTCATTATGGAACAGTCATAGAACACTAAGTATTAAGAAAAATAATTTATGAAACATAGGTTCAAAAGACCATCCACAGTTTCAGTTATTGAAGCTTTTCAATTTTTATAACATTTTCTTTCCATGGAAACTACTAAATTCTGTTCTAAGGATGAACACATGATATTTTTGAAAACCAAACCAAAACAAACACAATAAAAACAAATAGATTGTGAATTATGACTAAAGACATTTAGAAGTAGCATAATACTTGATATAACTACAAACCTAAGACTTCTTAATTATAGGTTTTATTTTTTATATAAGCTGAAACGATTATATTCTTTCAGTTTTTATTATACTCTATGCATATCGTTAATGGAAGTGGGGAAAAAACCCTGGAGGCTTACAGCTAGATTAAAATATACAATTATACAATAACTATATATCAAAGTATAACATCACTGTCTGGATTACATAAAATATAAATCCTTTTAAAGATTTTTTATAGTTGTTTTGTTAGGAGATGATGAGGGGGTAGGTTTTCTCTTAAATATTAACATGGAGTTACTGTACTTTGTTACACAGCATGAAATATTTTTCCAAGGAACGAAATGAATCACGTTATGCAGTGTTAAGAGACACACAACAAACGCAGGCACTGCGAAGGCCCCACAGCATGGGCGTACTCCATCACCCCAGCACACTCGCTCATTAGAGCCGTGCCATCGAACACACGGATGGTAGTGATGCATTAGTTCCTGCTGGATGTATTCCTTTTACAGGTCAGACCTGTGCAATATTTTATAAAATTACAGAACATAGTGGTTTCATTCATTTAGAAATTTCATTCCCTTGTCACAGCCTAAAATGAGTTTTTCTGAACATGCATAGTAGTTCCATTTTCCATCTCTAAAATGTTTTAACTGGCCAACTAACCAATAGCTTAAATTGGTGTGACTACATGGATTTTCTTCAATTTCACATTCTCACTTCTTATCTAGCCATCTTAGGGTTCAGCAAAAAGAAAATTAGTGATAATGCTTTCAATTTAATTAGTATATTACATGCACTGTAATTATTAGCGGGAAATGTTATATTAATGAATGTAAAAGTTAGCAGTAAATTACCTTGTAGCTATTATCAATTTCCCAAGCTACTGCTCCTTAAGATAACCCTCTCCCTATGGTCCTTCTGGTAATTTTTCTTTGCCTGATAAACATGATGATTAAATAGCACACAGAGCAAACCTTTGATACTTTTTAAATTAAATCCATGCCCAGCCTAAGGGCTGTGTCTGATTTCAACTAAATGTGTCAGTTAATCAGATAAAAAATTATCAGTAACTCAAAGAAACAGCAGCCTTAGGCTTCATCAGTGCCAGGGAAAGTTGAACAAAATAAGACATTCAGACAATATCACATTATGTGTAAAGGTTACTGATAAGCCTATAACTAAACAGAACTGCTTACCACCATAACGAAATCTGTCTGGAAAGAAATAGTATATTCAACATTGAAATTACACTAAAACTCTAAAGAAAAAAACGTTACTTAGAGAAAAGTCTAGGGATATTTTATCCATATATTCATCCAAACACATCCATGCATTTACGTAAATAAAAAATATGTACAGACAATAAAAATATGCAGTCAGTTTAGGATTTGGCATTCATAAAAGTAGACAGAGAGATTATATTGAAAAAGAGTGTATTATCACTATACTGCTTCTAGGATACTTCAAAAATTATACCAAATAAACCAAATATTTAATGGTTTGTTAAGGGAAAGTGAGTATAAATTCAAGATCATTTGTCACACAGTTCTATCTAGTGCCTAAAATGATTTAATTCCACTAATTTCTTAAAAATCAGGGTCAGCCTAAAATTATAGCAAGATCCTAAATTAATTAAGAAAGCAGATCATTTTAAACCTGTAACATTGGACACCAACAGTCATTTATAATATTACCAACTAAAATAATACACATTATCAGGGGTCTGATTACTTTAACATGAGGATTTAAAAGCGCCTACCATTATTAGATGAAGGCTGGCAAACTCTTAAACTTTCAGAGCATATTATGATTTTCAAAGCATCCTTTGATTCCTAATTAAGACTGCTTGAACTAAAGAAGAAGTCTATCTTATAAAATTAGGTATCAGAAAAAAATGCAAGAAACAACATCTGAAAAGAATAGGACATTATCTTTGAAAGACATAATGGTCAGTAGCTATTAAAATATCCATTTATAAAGCAGAAAAGGAGTTCCAAACCCTCTGACAAAGGAAATTTCATCTTTATTCTTCCCTTCCAATGTGATCAGATAATGCATTCAACTGCTACGAGATTCTCATGCCTCTTTATTAATTGCAACTTCTCAATAAGTGTACCTGTGACAGGAGAACCAGGCCAATTTTATACAAATACAAGCTACAAAATATCAAGGACCCACGCACATTAAAGTTTTTCCAAAAGAATTTCAAACTTACTACCCACATAAGGATATAGGATCATTAATATCTTAAAGTTTTGATCCTCAATACATTGAAAAGCTTAATACAGACCCTTGGCAACCACTGCTTTAGTTAAGAATGATCTGAAGTGCAGAGGAATTGGTTTTGCTTTCCTAACTGCTACAGGCAGCAATGTATACCTTCCAGGAAACGCTTTGACAATGGGAGTCCATCGAGGATTAACAGTGCTTAAAATGCAGTGTTGACTCTTAGGCTAATGCTTCTCTAAGACTCCTACACATTTCAGAGTCCACCAAAGAGCAGCTGAAAAATTATCTTAGGGTTACAAGATGAAATTCAAACTGGTCACCAAGAGGTGACTTAATTTAGCTGTCTCTAGCAATCCCCGGGGCTTTCTGGTCTGTCTCATGCTACAAGGTTCCTTAATGCATGCTCCCTTTGACCGCTGCATGTCTCACATTAATGTCACAACACTGTCCCAGCAAACACTCCGTAACTTCACAGCTATGCAAGAGTGTTAACAGCTGTTTACATATAAAGCGTAATGACTGCAAGTATTAAAATTCTAACTGAAAATTATTGCTTTAGTAGAGGCTCTATATACTTACAGTACTAGGCCCTTCCTCTAAAAGTAACTAACAGGCAAATAAGAGTAATGTTATTCATTGAAATAATGCATTTATTATTGGATTATCAATGCAATTTATTATATTTTCAAAGGTATCTTCCTAAACAGTGAAAATGTTACTGTTTAAAAAGTACTTTAATGGATAAAACTTATTTTAGCAAACAATAATTGATGTAAATCAAATTTTGAAGAAAACAAAATAAAGTTAATCTTGAATGAGTTTATGATTTCACAGTAATAATAAAATTTTGCCCTTGGGGTAGATTCAACTAAACAAGAAGACTTGATAACAACATTAGATAAAAAAATCTACTATGAGGTAAATGATTATTTGTACCCAAATATATATGCGTTTTGTTGCTCCTCACTTTAAAAGATTGAATATTTATAGAGCATTTGCCTATAGACAATTCCTTCAGGCAATCCTATGTAAACATGATCTCCATCAGAGACCAGATGATGACTGAACCATATTTTGCCATGTGTAATGTGCACCCACATTTTGGCCCAAAATTTCAGAAAAAAATCTTTCGTTTTAATTTTTAAGTTCAATTATTTATTTATTTATATTTAGAAACAAAATGGATTATTGTATTCCAGGGTACTGTTTTGCATACAGATATCGATATTGCTTTCTAGAGTTATACTTTTAATGTATAAGCATAAATAAAAAAATTTGTATAGGTACAGAATTGGTACTATCCATGTATAATGTGCATCCTTATTCTCCCCTCAATAATTTGGGCAAAAAAGTGCCCATTATACATGGCAAAATACAGTATATTTAAAACTGAATTTGGCATAAAGTAGCTTCCCAAGGTTTAATAAACTAAAACTATTCTGCAATGATGAGATCTCAATGAACAACCACTACAATTAAATCTAAAGGCTAAATAAGACAACAAACAAACAAACAAGCAAAATATAACCAAAGACACTGAAATAGAGAACAGGCTGACAGTGTCCAGAGGGGAGAGGGGAGGGAATTTCAGGGGAAAAGGGGAAGGGTTTACAGGAATAAGTATAAAGGACATGGACAAAAACTAGGGGAGGGGGTAGAAATGGGAAGGAGGGGGGAGGGCTGGGGGGGTGGGCTGGGATGGGAATAAAACACAGAAAACTGTACTTGAGCAACAATTATAATAAGATTTAAAAAAAGTAATGGGGAGAAAATGGGGACAACTGTAATTGAACAACAATAAAAAAATTAAAAAACAAACAAACAAAAAAGTTTCTATCCCATACCAACTACATGCATAGAAAAGATATTTGTGAGATTTTTACATAGGATGACTATAAAACCTATAGTAGTTTAATAGTTTTATCCTTAAGTGAAATGTTTTGTGTTTTAAAAAAAGCACTATCATATTTTACATGTAGCATGCTAATATCTAACTTAAGCGAAATAAGCCAGGCGGTGAAAGACAAATACCATAAGATCTCACCTTTAACAGGAACCTAAATTGACAAAACAAACAAACAAGCAAAATATAACCAAAGACACTGAAATAGAGAACATGCTGACAGTGACCAGAGGGGAGAGGGGAAGGAATTTCAGGGGAAAAGGGGAAGGGTTTACAGGAACAACTATGAAAGACACATAGACAAACACAAGGGGGTAAAAACGGGAGGGAGGTGGGGAGGGCTGGGATGGGTGTAAAAGGCAGAAAACTCTACTTGAACAACAATTAAGATAAAAAAATAAAAATAATAAAACAAGAATTTCATTAAAATAATATAACAGGAGAAATTAAACTACCTTATATTTAAGACTGTGCATTATCTTTAAGAAAATATTTTCAAATACATAAAAATTTTTTTCCTCTCTTTCCTATATAAAATGTATCACTGGGTAACAAAATAATAGGTGAAGAAAAGTTATCTTTACAGAATACTCCAACTAATAAATGAAGTAGAGATGATAGAATCATTAATATCACCATTTTGCAACCTTCTTCAGATATTAAATTTAAGCAACAATCATCAATAGCTGTTAACATCACAAAAATAGATAATTAGACATTATATGTCTCCTCAGGAAATAACATGAAACCATTTGTGAGTTACTCTCAAAAATTAAAAAAAAAACAGAGGGGAGGGAATTTAGGGGAAAAGGAGAAGGGTTTACAGGAACAAGTATAAAGGACACATGGACAAACACAAGGGGTGGGTAGAAGTGGGAGGGAGAGGGGAGGGCTGGGTGGGTGGGCAGGGATGGGGGTAAAAGGCAGAAAACTACTTGAACAACAATTAATATAAAAATAAATAAATAAAAATAAAAAATATCAAACCTGAATTTGATAAAACTTCTAGATCAGTACTTTCCAACAGACCTTCTGGCAATGATGGAAATCTGAACTGTACAATATGGTAACTTCTAGCCCCATGTGGCTACTGAAAAATTAACTCAAAATGGATCAAAGAGCTAAATATAAGACCTGAAACAACAAATTGCATAGCAGAAAACATAGGTACTAAACTTATAGACCTTGGCCTTAGATAAGACTTTATGAATTTGATCCCAAAGGCAAGGAAAGTAAAGGCAAAAATAAATGAATGGGACTCTAATCAACTCGATGGGAGAAGATATCTGCAAACAAGAGCTCCAACAAGGGGTTAATACCAAAATCTATTAAGAGCTCAACACCAAACAATTAACGCCATTTGCGAAAACATGGATGGATCGTTGGTCAGAGTATCATGCTAAGCAAAGTAAGTCAGACAGAAAAAGTTAAGAACCATCTGATTTCATTCACATGTGGGACGTAAAATTTAAAGCAACAAATGAACACATAAGAATAAACAAAAATCTCATAGATACACACTACAGTTAGGTGGTTACTGGAGGGAAGAAGGGTGGGGAGGTGGGTAGTAAAGGGTAAAGGGGATCAAATATATGGTGACAGAAGATGATTTGACTTTGGGTGGTGGGCACATGATGAAATGTACAGATTATGTACCATAGAAATGTGCACTTGAAACATATATAACCTTATTAACCAATGGCACCCCAATAAAATTAATAAAAAAAGAAAGAAGGTGGCTAGTTGAGACTGAAAGAGCAATCTTTAAATTTTACTCAGATTTAAGTAACACTTAAATTTATATAATGGCATATGGCTAGTAGCTATCACATCGGACAGCACAGCTTCAGAGGCAACTGTCAATGTTTAGGAAATCACAGACAACAAAGAAACATTACACTACACTGTTGGGATTTTGCTGGTCCGTGGGAAACTCTACTGGACAAGGGACCTCGTTTATTCAACTAAGTTAAAAGAGAAAGAGGAAACATAGATTACAGGAGACTTAAAAGACATAACCAATTACAGTGGGTAAAACCTCTTATGTTGACTTAAACAAAACAACTGCAAAAAACAAAAGAAACAGAAAATGCAAGACATTTATAAAACAACTGGAAATTTGGATACTGAGCAGATATGTAACAAATTAAGAAAAAACTGTGAATTGCTTTAATGTGTGTTTATGGTATTGCCACCATAATTTAAAAGAAAATCTTATCTCTTAGAGATAGATGCTGTAATACTTGCAAATGACATACGATGTTTGGTATTAAATGAAACATAATGAGTTATGTTTTAATTGCTCTTGAAGCTGTCTGATAGGTAAATGGGATCATTATACTACTTGACCTTTTTTTTGTTTTCAAAAAGTTAAAAAAGAGAAAGTAAGGCAAGACTTCCAGTATGGTGGATTAACAAATCCTGTACACCCAAAAGTAATGATAATTGTGGACAAACTCTCAAAAACAACTATCTGTGGGTCTGACCACTGAACAAAAGTATACACCAAACTAAGAAGTGGTTCTACTCGTACATGAAAAAATACTGTACTTCGGGAGTCTGTGCCATTTTTGTCAGGGGCTGCTCCCATACCAAGGCAGGGAAGCTTCGAAAAAACAGCAGTTTTACGGACAGAGGAAGCCTGACCAGACCTGGAGTGGGACATAAAAAGTCCCCACATCCAGCAGCACTGCAGTAACAACTGTGATCTCCCTGGCGAATGAAGTGAGCTACGGTCCTGGCTGGGTTAAACACTGGGCTTTGCGACTAACCAGGTGTTCAACAGAGAGACTCCGAAATGAGACAGCACAGAACTAACACGATAAGCTCTGCACACACACACGCAGTAGACACCACTGACAACCCAAGCTAAGTACACATTCCGGGCTGATGGTAAGGCTTTGCAGACAGGACACAAGAGGGAGCACTATCTCATTATGAAACATTGAATTTACTATAAAACCAAAATAAGCAAGATGATGATACTGGAGTAATAACAGGTACACGTCAATGAAACAGGACTGAGCGTTCAGAAATAAACCTTTATATTTAGAGTCAATTCATTTTTGACAAACTTTCCAAAGCAATTCAACTGGGGAAAGGATAGTTTTTCAACAAATGGTGCTAAGACAATTGGATATCTGTATGCAAAATTATTCATTTGGATCCTTCACACATAACACACAGAAAAAAATACACTATATCACAAATTTAAAGGTATGTGCAAAACTACATAAAACTCTTAGAAGAAAACACAGGGGAAAATCTGAATGGCCTTGGCTTAAACACCACACCAGAAGCACAATTCATAAAAGGAAAAAACCTTTACAAATAGACTTATTCATATCTAAAAATGTCACACTTCAAAAAAGCCCATTAAGATGATGAAAAGATAAGCCACAGGCTGAAAGAAAATATTTGTAAATCATATATCTGATAGGAAACCTGTATACAGAAAATATAAAGAATTCTTACAACTAAATGATAAAACTTCAAACAACAAAAAACTTAGCAAAAGGTTTCAATATTCTACCATTTAACACATATAAGTAGGAAATAAGCCAATGAAAAGATTCTCAGAATCTTTAGTCATTAGGGAAATTCAAATTAAAACCACAATGAGATTCCAATACACACTCACTAGCATGTTTACAATCTAAAAGCTAGACAGTCACAAGTGGTAGCAAGAATGTGGACAAAAATAAAACCCTCACTCACTGCAGGTGGGAATTTAAAAGGCTGTGGTCATGTTTGAAAACGGCACTTTCTTAAAAAGTTAAGGAGAAATTTACAACATGACCCTGTAATTCCATTTCTGGTATCTATGCGTGAGAAATAAAAACACATGTACACAAATTTGTATGTGAATATTCATAGCAAATTATATATACTAGCAAACATTATATATAATAGCAACATTATATATATGTAGGTATATATACATATATATGTCTATATATGTATACTAGGAACATCAATTTTCTATTAATTGGTGAATGGATAAATGAAATGTGACTTATCTATATGATGAAATACTATACAAAAATAAAAAGGAATGAATTACTCAAAGAAGGGGGGGACACACAAAACACTGAATTATCTTCTGGAGGGCGGGCCGCTTGTATTACAGGCTTCCCCCGCTAGGTGAGTGTTCTAGAAACCCATCTTGTCACTGTACCAGCTGGCGTTGTTGTGAGAGGCTGCACTTAGCTTTCTGAAGAATTTTTCAATGCATTTGCCCATTTCATGGTGGGTGATTTACCAGAGCACCTGCCCATACCGCACCAAGTGTTCAGCAGTTTTTGACCAAAAACAGCATGACCCCGTGCCCCGACCTCCCTATTCACCCGATCTCACCCAGAGTGGCTTTTTGTTTCCCTGGATGAAAAAAAGACCTTACAGGGAAACATTTTACCAACATGAAAAAGGTGGAAAAGTATCTTGATAGGTATATTGCATCAAATGGAGACTACTTTGAAGGTGACTGAAATGTAAACATGTAAGAATAAATACACAATTTTTAAATAAATAAATTCCAGGTTCTTATGGGTCCCCCCTCATACATGTACAAAAGAGATAAACCTAAAAAACAATACACTAAGTGAAAGAAACAGATACAGAAGACTACGTGTTAGATGATGTCATTTATACGAAAAGTTAAGAAGGGGCAAATGAATAGAGTCAAGAAATGCTTGCCTGGGCTGAGGTCTGGAAGCGCGGAATGACTGCAAATGCGACGGGGAAACCGGTCAGGGTTGAAATGTTCGAAAGTTGGACTGTGGGTATGATGGCACTGCTTTGTAAACTTACTAAAATCACTGACTTTACACTTGCGATGTGTGAATTTTATAGCATGCTGCAAATTATGCCTCAATGAGCGACAGGAAACAACCTACTAGAAATAAGGAGTAGGGAAATATAGAAGAAACAAGTTTGGTAATATCATGAGAATTTTTAAAGCTGACTGTATAATATATCACTGTATAAGAAAAAGTTCCTGGCTTAAAACTTATTATCCCAAAACATACAGGTTCAAGACAAAGAAAAATATTATGTCACAGACATTGTGCTTTAGGAATCCAAGTGCACCTTTAGCTGGACACCTCTGGTAAAAGGTCTCTCATGAAGCTGCAGTCTCGCTGTCAGCCAGGGCTGCGATTTCATCTGAAGACCCAACTCAGGGGAGGCCCATGGGCATGGCTGCTGGTGGAGCTGCCCTCCTCGCGGACTGCTGGACTGACGATGTCTGTCTCTTGCTGACTGTCAGAGGCCCTCCTTCCACCAAATCACATGCCTCCATCAGTTTCTGATCAGCTGACAAGTCAAGACTTTCTTTTCCCGTGTTTCACTCTCTGTGTCAAAGTCGAAAGTCTAATAATAATAATGTCAAATGCCAAACTAATAACTCGTTTGAATAAAATGCTTCTGTGAATTTCTGATAATTTCGTATACATTATCTTACTTGACCCTTCTCACAATGAGCCTGTGACTGTTGCTGTATGTAGATTATAGCAAAATGATGCATAGGCAGTGAATTCAAAACTTACGCCCAGACTCCTGCTTCTTAATCCAGAAACCTTCCTATTAAGTACTGTTCTTCTCCAAATGGTGCTAAAGTTTAAGAAAATACAAATTGCTTGCTAGTTTAAGTAATAAGATATCGATTTGAAAAGGAAAAGAAGAAATTATACATTATGTAAAATACAGTTCTATGGAGCTATAAAAGAGATATTAAATGATGGAAAAGAAAAAAAAGGAAAATAAATTTTAAAAATAAAGAAAACATAATGAAATAGAAAATTATTACCAGGAATATGGAATTAAGGAAGCTGGTAGAGAGACAGACACTATAATTCAGAAATAATGAGACTTGAATTTTACTGAATTCCCTGAAAGTACAAGATTGATACTGCAACTTTGTGCATAGCAAACTATAAAATCACCCATAAGCTTGTAATTTCCACCAATGAATGTAGTAAACGTATTCTTGGTTGTTTGTCCAGCATTTCTTTTCTATAAAACGCCCACCCACCCTCTATGAGGCAACCACAGCTATTTTTAACAAGATTATAGCTTCTCCACAGCAACAGTGGGAGCTCCAACAGTGGGAACTCCAAGCTGGGAAATTGTTTGTTTCTCAGAAATCTGAAACTGAAACTAAAAGATTTCCGTTTCGGACTAAGATCAACTCTTAAAAAGAGAGCTATAAGCTTGAAAATTATGAGCAGCCCTGTTTTCTATCACAGGATCTGGGGATCTGAGGAATCCAGTCTACTCAGAGGAAACAGTGTGTACTTCAGGCTAAAAGAAGACTGAGCTATTATCTCCTACCTTGGACTAACTCTATTATAGGTGTGCCACATCTTTTCAACGACGTCTCAATTCTTGGGTTAATTTATATTTCACTTAACAGTAAAGTCTGAGATTTGTGTGGCTCCAACTTTGTTCTCTTAAAGAAAACCAAAAATGAAGATGGCCTAAACTGCCAGTCATAAAGAAAGATTTGAAGTAGATCAAACGAATGTGGACTATAGCTAATAAATGAAATATGTTCATCACCGTAAAACAAAACACCTTATTTGACCAAAAATAAGGGAAATTTTCTGAATTATTATGCCTGCAAGAGACCACATTGAGCCAAATGATAAAATTCTGTTGTGCCAACATTTCATTGTCCTTCGGTCCAATATTATACAAAAGAATATTTTCTCATGCATGCTATTTTATTTAGAATCTCTCTTTTCTGAGATAGCCTCCCGGGACACGCATCTCATTTTCATGAGGGTCCCTGAGAGACTTGAGCATACAGTATTTACTTTAGTACAATGTCAACAACATATTGCAGAACATTTCATTTAAAATAATAATAGAAAATGTTGAGCCATCTTTCCATTTGGAAAAATATATCTGGAAGAATGTGATGTCTGACAAAACCCACATTGCTTAAACACACTGTGCCATCTTGGTTTGCTCTGGAAATTTAATGATACATATATATATTTAAAGAATGAAAGAAGAGACAGATAAAATGCTGTATAACACCAGAGAAGAGATAATCGATGGATATTTACATACAGTATCAGGCACAGAGTAACCAAGAACGTCGTAAGGTTCGCCGACTACCTGGCTTAGCCAAAAGTGAAGTGACCAGATTCACAGATAAAGAAAAATTTTCTATCCAGTACACTGTTACTGAAATTAGTGTCCTAAACCTAGTTCTTTCAGGTTCTTCCAATACCACTTCCTCAGTGGCACTGTCAATTAATCATCTGATTTGCAATGGTCAACATCAAATATGAAGCAAATAAAGGAAGATAATTCATGTATTCTGTTATCAAGACTTTTATGCCAACAAAAATGCTACTTGCCAGCTAACAAATTAAAATTATCTCCCTCTCTTTTTATCAGTAATAGTAATCTATATAAATAAGACTTTTGAACACTGAAAAACATTTTACTCTCACAAAAGATTACTTCCACTGGCTACCACTGACTGAGGTATTGAAGTCTGAGAGCACGCTAACAATCACTGAATTGCTACATTTAAGTGCATATTCTCTGCTAAGAATGTTACAACATGTGTTACGTTTCACTATAATTGCATAAGGTGTGTTCTCTTTTGATTCAAAAAACAAGAAAACTGAAGTACAGAGGAAATAAGTAACTTGCTCGAGAATATACAACTACTAGAGCCACATGGCACCAGGATGGGAACCATGGCAGGCTGGCTCCGCAGTCTGGGCTTATGCGCACTGCACAAAACCAGCAGGGCACACGTGCTGAAACAAACGAACAGTGAATTTCACTGTTTTCATTAACTAGACACAGGACAAAACTTTAAAAATATAGCTACAAACGGGCAAACTACTTTGATCTGATTTTTAGTGCTATTTTTAACATGAAAGAAAAAAAAGATGGTTCCATTTCCTACCATAAAAAAGCCACTAACTTTAACTTCTTTATCTAAGAGTAGTGGATCCATGATGACCCACCAACACTCTCATCTGTAATCAAAATAAAACATATTTGAGATGGTTCTCCTTGGTTAGAAATTGAATCTATAGTCACAGATAAAGCAAAGCTAATTGGCTCACTATTACTTCTTTTTTTTTAAAAGATTTTATGTATTTATTTTTAGAGAGAGGGGAAGGGAAGAAGAAAGAGAGGGAGAGGAACATCAGTGTTGCCTCTGATGTGCCCAACCAGGGACCTGGCGTACAACCCAGGCACGTGCCCTAGATTGGGAATCGAACCAGCAACCCCTTGGTTCACAGGATGGCGCTCAATCCACTGAGCTACGCTAGCCAGGGCTCACTATTACTTCTAAATAAATGAGTTAAACAGCCACAAATATCAAGTGTGTAAGCTGCGTGACATGCACATGCAGATTTCAACCCACAAAAGAATTATGCCTCACAAATCTATTTTAAATGATGGCTAGAGACTTTTAAAGATCCCTTGTGGATGCAAGATGGTGGAAGAGTAAGTGGAAGCTACACTAATCTCCTCCCAGGACCAATCTGGAATTACAACTAAATTATAGAGAAATCACCTGGAACAAATAACCAAACACTAGATGGAGAGAAGGCTTATAAACAAGGACAGACGGAAGACACAACTTCACCACAATGAGACTGGCAGGGCGTGTGGAGGAGGCGTGAGAGGGCTGGCTGGACTCCCAATGGGTGGCAGCTGAAGTTCTGGAGGGACTGTCAGCAGCTAGGGGCTGCCCCTGAGACATGTGGCGTCTAAACCACAAGCTGGGCTCCTCAGCCTACAGTACCAGAGCTGAAAAGGAATCCAGATAACATCCATCTGTGTAAAGCAGCAGGGTTTCTGTCTGCCAGGGAGAGAGGCTGGAGATAGAGAAAGCCTCTTAAAGGGTCAATCCACAAAATTTTGTTTGCAGCCACTTACCCTGGGTGCTGGCAATGGGAGGGAAGAGTGGACTAGAGACGCTTGAGGAGTGTCTGGGGTTGGTGGCTCTGGGGAGAGAACTGAAGGAACAGCCACCAGGATCCATGTACTCAGTGATCCCCCACTCACTGAGTCACGCCCCCATCTTTCTCGGGCAGAGCACTCCCCTCCAAGTGGCATCAGCCTCAGGGGAAGCAATAGCCCTGCATGCGGAAATTTCTCTGCCCCACCCTATGGAGCTTAAGGCAGGGGGTTGCTTTTTACAGCTTGATTAGTATAACGAGTGATTAGTTTAACATGTAAGGTGGAAAAAAACAAAGAAGCAGCCAAAATGGGAAGACAAAGAAACAGACCCCAAATGAAAGAACAGAATACTCCAGAAGAATAACTAGATGAAATGGAGGCAAGCAATTTATTAGATAGAGAGCTTAGAGTAATGATTATAATGATACTCAACAGCATGAAAAAAGATACAGAAACCATAAAAAAGGACCAGTCACAAATAAAGAATGCAATATCTGAAATAAATAATACACTGGAAGAAATGAACAGTAGGTTAGATGAAACAGAAGACTGAATCAGTGTTTTGGAAGGCTAGGTAGAAAAATACACCCAGGCAGAACAGCAAAAAGAGAAAGAATTAAAAACATGAGGAGAGCTTACAAAACATTTTGGACAACAGAAAGCATAACAACATCTGCATCATGGGAATACCAGAAGAAGACAGCGAGCAAGGGATTGAGAAACTATTTGAAGAAATAATGACTGAAACCTTCTTTCATCTGATGAAGGAAAAAGCAGCACAAGTCCAGGAAGCTCAGAGAGTCCCAAACAAGCTGGACCCAAAGAGGCCTACACCGAAACACATAATAATTAAAATGACAAGACTTAAAGAAAAGGAGAGAATCCTAAAAGTCCCAAGAGAAAAGCAGGTAATTACATACAAGGGAGCACCTATTAGACTGGCATCTGATTACTCAACAGAAATATTTCAGGCCAAAAGGGAGAGGCATGAAATATTTAAGGTGATGAAAAGCAAGGACCTACAACCAAGGCTACTCTACCCAGCGAGGCTATCATTTAGAACCGAAGGAGAAATAAGGAGCTTCCCAGGCATGAAAAATCTAGAAGAGTTTGTTAACACCAAACTGGTACTGCAACAAATGTTAAAGGGTTTGCTAGAAGAAGAAAGAATGAAGAGAAGGAGGAGAAGAAAGAGAGAAAGAAAAAAAAACAGAGGAAAACACTCTAAGAACAAAATGGCACTAAATATGTATCTATCAATGATCACCTTAAATGTAAATGGCTTAAATGCTCTCACCAAAAAACACAGGGTAGCTGAATGGACAAGAAAACAAGACCCACATATATGCTGCCTCCAAGAGACACATCTCAGATTGAAAAATACACAAAGACTAAAAGTAAAGGGTTGGGAAAAGATATTTCATGGAAATGGAATGGGAAAAAAAGCTGGCTTAGCAGTACTTATATCTGACAAAACAGACTTTAAAACCAAGGCTTCTACATAATGATAAAGGGAACAATCCAACAAGAAGATATAACCCTAGTAAACATTTACTCACCAAATGTAAAAGCACCTAAATATATGAAACAAATCTTAATGGACGTAAAGGGAGAGACTGACAGAAATACAGTCATAGTTGGGGATTTTGGCACCCCATTAACTGCAATGGATAGATCTTCCAGGCAGAAAATCAGCAAGGAGACAGCAGCCTTAAATAACATACTATACCAAATAGATTTAATTAATATCTTCAGATCATTTCATCCAAAAGCAGCAGAATATATATACTTGTACAGTGCTCAGGGGACGTTTTCTAGGATAGATCAATGTTAAGACACAAAATGAGTCTCAATTAATTTAAGAAAACTGAGCCATATCAAGCATCTTTTCTCACCACAATGCTATGAAACTAGAAATCAATCACAAGAACACTGATAAACACACAAAGAGATGGTACCTAAACAACATGCTATTATACAATGAATGGATCAACAATGAGACCAAGGAAGAAATGAAAAGATATCTTGAAACAAATGAAAATGAGTACACAACAATCCAAAATCTGTGGGACATGAAAAAGTAATCCTAAGAGGGAAATTCATAGCATTATAGGCCTATCTCAAAGAACAACAAAAACCTCAAAGAAACAGACTAACTTCACACTTAAAGGAACTTGAAATAGAACAAAAACCAGAAGTAGAAGGAAGGCAATAATAAAAATCAGAGCAGAAATAAACAAAACACAGAGTCTAAAAAAAGGTACAAAAGATCAATGAATCCCAGAGTAGATTCTTTGAAAAGATAAACAGGATTGATAAACCTTTAACCAGACTCATCAAGAAAAAAAGACAAAGGAACCAAATAAATAGAATCAGAAATGAAAGAGGAGAAATAACAACTGATACCAAAGAATAAAAAACATTGCAAGAAAATATTATGAACAACTATATGCGAACAAACTGGACACACTGGACAAAATGGACAAATTCCTAGAAACACAGAATCTTCCACAACTAAATCAGGAATTACCAGATAATCTGAGTGGATAGAATACAACTGAAGCAGTAATCAAAAATTTCCCAACAAACAAAATCCCTGGCTTCACAGGTGAATTTCATCAAACAGTCCAAGAAGAACTAACGCCTCTCCTTCTCAAACTATTTCATGAAAGTCAAGAAGAGGGCAGGCTGCCAAACTCATTTTACAAGGCCAGCATTATCTTAATTCCAAAACCAGATAATTATAGGATGGTTACAAAGAATGAAAATTATAAGCCAATATCCCTGATGACAATAGACCTAAAATATGCAACAAAATATTAGCAAATTGAATACAGCAATGCATCAAAGAAATCATACACCATGATCAAATGGGATTTATTCCAAGAATGCAAGGTTGGTACAACATTTACAAATCAATAACTGTGATTTACCACATAAAGAAAATGAAGGATAAAACCCATGTGACCACATCAATAGATGCAGAAAAAGCTTTTGATAAGATCCAACACCCATTATGATCAAAACTCTAGCAAAGTAGGATTGGAGGGAACAAACCTAAACATAATAAAGGCCATATATGACAAACCCACTGCCTGCATCATATTCAACAGGCCAAACCTCCAAACGTTTCCTGTAAGATGAGGACAAGACAGGGATGTATACTTTCACCTCTCTTATTCAAGATACTTACTACTGGAAGTCCTAGCCACAGCAATCAGACACTAAGAAAAAAATAAATGGCATCCATATTGGAAAGAAGTGAAACTGGCATTATTTGCAGACATAGAGAACCCCAATCTGGACATAGAGAACCCTAAAAATCCCACTGAGAAACTACTAGAACTGATAAATGTTTTCAGCAAAGCAGCAGGATAAAAATAATATCCAGAAATTAGTTGCATTTTTATAAACCAATAACAAACTGACAGAAAGTGAAATTAAGAAAACAATCCCATTCACAATTGCTCAAAAAGAATAAAATACCTAGGAATAAACCTAACCAAGGATATAAAACACCTGTACTCAGAGAATTATAAAACACTGAAGAAGGAAAGAAATGGAAGAAGATACAAGTAAGTGGAAGAACATACCATGTTCATGGATAGGAAGAATTAACATCATTTAAATGTCCATACTACCCAAAGCAATCTATAGATTCAGTGCAATTCCTATCAAGATTCCAATGATGTATTTTACAGAACTAAAACAACTCTTCAAAAATTTATATTGAACCACACAAAGCCATGCATAACAACAGTGATCATGAGAAAGAATAACAAAGTTGGAGGAATCACACTACTTCATATCAAACTATACTATAATGCCATAGTAATCAAAACAGCATGGTAACTGGCATAAAACAGACACACAGATCAAAAGAACAGGACAGCCCAGAAATAAACCCATATCTTTATAGTCAATTAATATTCAACAGAGGAAGCAAGCACACACATTGGGCTAAAGAGAGTTTAATAAAATAAATGGTGTTGGGAAAACTGGATACCTGCAGAAAAATGAAACTAGTCCAACTTCTTACACCACATACAAGAATAAATGGAAAATTGAACAAAGGCTTAAATTTTAGACCAGAAACCATAAAAATCCTAGACATTGGCAACAAAATCTAAGAAATTTCTTGTAGCAACATTTTATCAGATATATCTCTCCAGGCAAGGGAAAAAGAAGAAAAAACAAACAAATGGGACATCAAACTAAAAAGTTTTTGCACAGTAAAGAAAATTATCAACAAAATAAAAATATGACCCACGGGAGAACATATTCACCAAACATATTCACATATTGGTTACAATTACAAAATTTGTAAAGAACTTATGCAACTCAACACCAAAAAAATAAACAACCCAATTTAAAAATGGGCAAAGTACCTGAATAGATACTGCTCCAAACAGGATTTACAGATAACCAGTAGACATATGAAAACATGCTCAACATCACTGATCGTCAGAGGAATGCAAATTAAAACCACAATATGGTATCGTCTCGCACTTGTCAGAATGGCTACCATAAATAAATCAACAAACAACAAATGCTGGCAAAGATGTAGAGAAAGGGGAACACTTTTGCACTGTTGATGGGCACGCAGATTGGTATAGTCACTGTGGAAAGCAGTGTGGAGACACCTCAAAAAATTCAAAATGGATCTGCTCTTTGACCCAGCAGTACCACTTCTTAGAATATATCCAAAGGAACCCAAAACACTAATTCAAAAGAACATAAGTACCCCTATGCTCATTTCAAAATTATTTACAGTCTCTAAGATATGGAAGCAGTCCAAGTGTCCATCAGTAGATAAGTGGATAAAACAACTATGGGACATTTACACAATGGAATACTACTAGGCCATAAAATTTTTGTCAAAGCTTTGTGACAGTATGGATGGATCTGGAGAACATTATACTAAGTGAAGTAAGCCAGTCAGAGAAAGACAAATACCGTATGATTTCATTCATATGTGGAATCTAATGAACAAACTGAACTAACAAGGAAAACAGGGACAGACTCATAAATGGAGAGTAGGATGACACCTAAGAGGGGTGGGAGGTAGGAAGTGGAGAGATTGAGCAAAAAGGGAAAAAGACTCATGGACATGAACAGCAGTGGGGTGATGGGTGGGGGACTGGGAGTAAAAGGGGACAAAATGGTAATAGAAAAAAATACAATAAAGATTAAATTTTAAAAAATGATGGTTAAATTCCCAGACTAACTTATTGAACTAATAATATACCCAGAGAGGCATTCATAACGAAAAAGAGTAGAAAACAGTAAAAAAAATTAGTAATAAAATAACAATAACAAAAGAATTGGACTTAAAACAATAAAAAAGCTTTACCTCATTACATAATGCCTGAAGGAAAACAGGTCTAATGCGAGAAAGAACAGGAAGTGGCATGGGGCATTCTGGGATACCTGGGGGGTTATTACACACGAGGTTAGGTTTAGCACTTCTAGAATTTTAGAGATTAAAAATTAAATTTTGTTTTATTCATATGGAAACTGAGGACCATAACGCTTCATTCTAACTAATTTCACCTCAGGACAGCTGTTTTTGTGATCAAGGAGCATGTGAAGTGGTTTGGTAGGAAGGGGAGCACTGGGGCCAGGACCAGACTACATGGTTTAGGAATAAAGGAGGGAGATGAACTATGTACCTGGCACATGTACAGGGCAAATAATTAAGTTATACTGTGGAGAATCTTATATTCCATGTGGGAGTATTTTAGTAACATTTTTTTCTTCTGCTGTATTTTTTGGGTCTGAGACTAAAATGTACTATTACACATCAATTTTTAGATTCTATTAAAATTAAAGATTTCTATCCCACCAACATGTAACATGGCATTCTAAGGAAAGCTCGGAGCCAACTGTTTGGGTTCAAATCATGATCTACCATTTACTAGCAGTGTGAGAACCTGGATTGAACAAGTTACTTATCTTTCTATGCCTCATTCTCCTTATGTGTAAAAAGGAAGAATGAAACAGGATTATGAAAGTTATTGTAACAACTGTGTTAATACATGTAAATCCCTTAGAACAGTGGTTGCTCAAAATGTTTAATTGCTGAAAGAATATTGCTTTTGTTATTATTACTGTTACTGCTATTATCAGTACTACTAGTATGACTATTCTTTGTCACCGGAATGATCCAAGGTAAAGTCTGTGATACGCTTTTAATGATTTCTGGATAGCTCCAAATGATAACAATTTGTGCAATGCACAGTTTCAGCTTGGTGCATACTCATTATTTTGGAGAACCAAACTCCAAAATACCACAGTAAAGAAACCAGAGTAGTTATTTCTGTTATTAACTGAAAATAAATTGAACAACAACATCATATACCTACCTGGCAAAAAACTAAAGAAATAAAAATTGTGCTAAAATACTCCAGTGCTAATGAGTATAAACATCTGGAGTTTTAAAAATACTAGGTAACTGATTTTTAACTTTTTCAATGAAACTCATACTTCAAATTGATTTTCCCATTTTCCTCCAAATCATTCTTGTTAAATTTCACAGAAACTATAGAAGACACCACAAAGCTCCAATTCTGATGAACAAAAAAATTCCATTCTTCCACTATTCTCCATACCATATTATCCATTAGTAAATCCTATAAACTTTTCTCCATTATAGCAACAATTAACATTCTAATAGCCTGTGAGCTTCAAACTTAGTTCATGATTTAAAAAAAAATCTTCTAACAAATGAGCAACAGAAAGAGATAATCTGATAAAACATCAACAGAAAGCCCACAGCAATTATTTTACTTAAGTCAAATACTAAATGCTTTTATTCTGAGATCAGTCATTATTCACAGGTGATGTGATTTTGTGTGTAGAGTATCCAAGACAATTAACAGAAGCACTATTAAAATTAGTAGGTGAATTTAGCAAGGCCATTATATATGAGATTAATATTCAAAATTAAAATTGTATTTCTATATGTCAGCAACAAATAATTTGATACCGTTATGTTACGGGCTGAACTGTGTCTCTCCAAAATTCTTATGGTAAAGCCTTAACCCCTAGAACTTCAGAATGTGACTGTATTTAGATAGAGGGTCTTAATGAGGTTAAGGAAAGTAAAATGAGATCTAATCCGATATGGGTGGGCCCTGATCCAGCGTGACTGGTGTCCTCGTAGAGGGTATTAGGACACAGGCACGCATGCAGACACAGAAGGTAGGCCATGTGAATACACAGGGTATCTACCCGCCAAGGGGAGAGGCCTCAGAATGACACCAACTCTAGTTACGCCTTGAGCTTGGGCTTCTAGCATCCAAAACTATGAAGAAATAAATACATTTCTGTTCTTTAAACCACCTACTTTGTGGTATTTTGTCACAGTAGCTCTAGCAAACTAATGCATTTTGGCACTAGTATCACAAAACACTCAGACAAAACTACGTAAAAATGTGTCTGACATCTACACAGAAAACTTCAAAACATTAGTGAGAGGAATTAAAAAGCCCCAAACAAATGAAGGGATGTACTATGCTCATGAACTGAAGACTCAATATTATAATGTCAATTCTCCTCAAATTAATCTATAGCTTTAGTGTAATCCCCATCAAAATCCCAGCAGATTATTTTCTGTTGGAACTGGCAAATTGATTCTAAAGTAGCTGAAAACAGCCATGGCACTCTTAAAGAATGAAGTTGGAGAAATTACACTACCAAATAGCAGGACTCATGACAAAGCTACAATAATTTTAAAAGTGTTCTAATGAGCCAATAAAACAAAACAGAGAATTCAGTCAACTAACTTATGACAAAGACGACAATGAAGAATATAGTGAGGCTTTTCAGTATACAATATTGGGACAAATGGATATCCACTTGGGGAAAAATGAATCTTTACTCCTAGTTCATACCACGTACAAATCAATTTCAAGTGTATATCTAAATGTGTAAGTAAACAGTAGCTTCCAAAGGATACTATTAGGGGTATATTTTCATGACTTTGGGATAGGGAAAAATTCTTTAAACAAAGCATAAAAATGTTTTATATAATTACAAAGAAAAATCAATCATTTGAAATATTTTTAATTAAAAGAGAAGATATTTTTCTACTATAGAATAAAAGGTATATGGAATACATCTATCCAACAAAGGATTTGTATCAAAAGTATAAAGAACTCCTCCTAAGTCAATATAGGAGACAGAGAATCAAATATTAAAATGAACAACAAACTTGACTAAGCACTACCCCCCCCCCAAAAATAAAAATCACACAAAAAAGAAAAAATTTCAATTTCAGCAGAGAAATGCAAATTAAAACCATAACACAGAACACTGTATATCACCACAATGACTAGCATTTATTTTTTAAAAAACTGTCAACGCCAAGTGCTGACAAGCATATAAAGCAACTATAACTTTCTTTCTTTTTTTTTCAAGATTTTATTTATTTATCTTTAGAGGGGAAGGGAAGGAGGGAGAGAGAGAAATATCAGTGTATGGTTGCCTCTCGTGTGTCCCCTGCTGGGAACTGGCCTGCAACCCAGGCATGTGCCCTGACTGGGAATCGAACCACGATCCTTTGGTTCGCAGGCCCACGCTCACTCCACTGAGCTACACCAGCCAGGGTGCAACTATAACTTTCATACACTACTAGTGGCAGTATAAACTGGTAAAACCATTTTGGAAAAACTATCCATATAGGGTGGCACCTACTAAAGTTGAACATACTCATACCCTATAAACTAGCAATTTGACTCTTATGCATACATATTCCTAACACAAATGGGTACATACATACTCCAAAAGATATATAAAAGTATTCATAGCAGCACTTTCTATAATAGCCCCAAAATGAAAATAACCCAAATAGTAGAATGAATAAATAAAATATAGTATATTCATATACTGGAATACTATGCTTCAATAAAGGTTTACAAATTACTGCTATGTGCAAACACAGAAGAATTTCACAAATGTAAAATGGATCAAAAGAAGCCAGACATAAACCCATAAATATTATGATTCCAATTAAATGATACTTAAGAACAGACAAAAATAACTTACAGTGATTGAAGCCAGGATAGTGGTTGCCTTTGACAGCGGGAGAAAAGGGAGAGTTGTGACTGGGAGTGGATATAAGGAAATTACTAAATTGTAATTTTGCATAAAACTTTGAAGCCTTAAACTATTCATTGTTGTGCACTTACAGATTTTTTAAGCAAACTTTAAAAAACTGAAGTGTAATATACATATAAAAAAGTATATCAAAGAGGATAGCTTGAAGAATGCTTACAAATAAAACCACCTCTATAACTGCCACCCAAATCTACCTACGTTTCCAGCCTCTTCACATGTCACTCAACTCTCATTCTGGATACTGTAGCCACACTTGCTTCCTCCCTGCCAAACGCTACTCACCAGGATGCTCTCCGGCCTGCTAGGGGCCTTCGCCCATCTCTGGGATGGAGACACTTCCTTTCTGGCACTGACGCAGATACTGTCCAACCGGAGAAACCTGTTACTCTCAAGCCTCGCTTCAAGAAGCCTTTCCTAACCTTTGACTAGTTTAAATTCATTCTTATGGCCTCCTATACTTTTTTCTGTCGTATCTGTCATTGCTACAGTTTTATATTTTAGATATTTTATTTGATTAATGTCTGTAGATACTAATAACTAATTATGTAATTAATTAGTAAATAACATAGACATTAATTACTAAACTCGAAGCAGATGCTCACCATTATACTCCCAGCAGAGAGCATAGGGTCTGTCACATAATATGTTCTCAATGAATATTTGTTAAATAAATGAAATTAAAGAAATATAATGAAATCAAACTATAAAGTAATATCATAAAAACAAGAAATGGAATTGGTGAGATTTCCTTAATGCTGAAATTTTAATTTTTGTGGTTATTCAAGAGTAAATTTACAACTATTTATACATTTTGGAAACCATCATTGACATCAAGATACCAAGTTTTTTAGCAGAGTTGGAATCAACTCTTGTTCTCCAAAAAATGTTCCTTTTTCATACAGCAAGTTTCCTTTTTCTAGAGCAGGTACTTCTAAGCTTTTTATAGCCAAACCCATGGTCAGAAGTTAACAAGGCAGAGCTCCATAACTAGGTTAACTAGCTAAAAACAAACCAACAAAAATCTCTTTTGTTGAGTCTCCATGTTCTAGGAAGGGGAAGTTAAAGAAAACACAGCTAACCCTGTCAATATATCAAAATTTCAATAAACCTTCAAATAAAATTGAGAAAAAAGGATGACTCAAAATCATAGTTGAAAGTAATAAAACCAAAGCACAAAAAAGATCTAATTTAATCTTACCCAGTTAACATTATCCAATGTAATTCCAAAACCACTTACTTAAAGTGCTAGGTATTTAAAAAACAATTCCTACTCAACTAACACCACTCAATAGTGTAAAAATAATGGGTACAAAATTATATAAGCACAAGATACCACATGAATTGAAGATAACAGACCAAATGAATGTCATCCCTTGAGATGGTGTATTATCGTTGACTATTGTGGAGCTATGCTGCTGTTTTCCCAATGGTAAAAGAAAGCCTATGCAACACTGTATCATGGCTCTGCAAACCGTCTTCTTCACTTTCTATAGGTTGAGCACACACAAGATTATTAAACCCAGTATTATGGAAGATCACATTTAATTGTACCTTCTCTCTGTTGAGTTTAGAGACATCCTTCAGTTCATAAGTTAAAATACCAATGCCCTTAATACTATCTCAATGTCTTCCCAACTTCCAATGCTCCTGGATGTTTGTAAGTGCTGAAATAAATCTAGAGTGGTGAAATGTTTAAAAAAAATAACCAAAAACCCCGTCTCAGTCTCAGGTCCCTCATTTTCAACAGCAAAGTCCTGAGGTTATACAGGCATACTTTCTCCCCTTTCCCTTATGCACCTTCCCCCTCCTCCTCTCAGTTTTGAAAATAAAATCACTTCTTGGAGAGAATTAGAGATTCCTCTTATTCCTGGACTAACAGGAGACACAGATTTTTTTGCACAGGTTGACACGGTTGTCAAAGCGTAAGTTTAAGGTTATCCAGGAATCTTCTACTCATTCCCCTCAGCCCATCCCATGTCTCCGCACTTCCCAGGAAGCCCAGTTAAGAAACAGTCACTGTGGGAAATACATACTTCATTGTTGATGGGAACTGGCCATTTTACTGTGGGGTCTGTCACAATACGATCCTTAATGATGCCAATATAATTCCAAAAAACAGACACTTCCTAATATGTTATTTTTTCACAACGCCAAATCCAGCATTATAATTTACCACTCCCAGTAATACAGTCCAAGTAATGTTATACTCCCTTTTAGTTTGTATTCACGTAGTTATTTTAACATAATTGTTGTCAAAGCATATGTGTAATTCTGTATCTTGTTATATGCTTTTATGTGCTACAATACAGATTTTCGCACTTACTTTGAGACTGCCCAAACTATCCCACACGCTGTACCTCTTAGAGGGGCAATTTCCTGTAGTTTGCTGCTTCTTGACAAAGTCCCTTTCTATTTTCTTTTTTCCTAAATTTCTCTCTTTCCGGTTCTAGAATACCAGATATAGAATGAAGTAGTTCATCCTTCTTATACTCTTTTCCAATTCCCTTTGTTTTTAAGCAGATTTCACCTGAGATGCTACAGCTATAACCAAATAAAGCAGTCTAAAGTCAGGACTGTCAAAGGCTGTCCAAGGGGAGGATCCTCCCTGCCTCTTTCCTGCCTCCCTATATCCTTCCCTCCCTTCCCTCCCTTCTTCTCTTTTTCATCCCTGAGTTCTTTCTTTGGTGGTTATTAAAGTTAATTTACCTTTTTGGTTACAAATGTATATTAGGTTGATGACTGTTAATACCGCTGTCTCAACTTACTAAACTTGGGTCAAGGGAAAATTTTATTAATGGCACAGAATACAGAAATACCTTTATACTCTACCCCACCTCTATGGAAATTTCGTAAAAGGTTTAGGTGTGAAATAGAATTTTTTCCACTGTGTGTTTTGGGGGAAGAGAAGAGTTAAGAGAGATGGTCCCCTAACTATTGCTACAGGGATAGAGACTCCAAGTTCCTAATGTCAACAGCATGTTTGTCATGGCCAAACTCACTGGCATACCAATATGAGAACTTGTCTAAGTATTACGGGGAATACTAGTCATAACAGCGGAAATCACAGGTTCATAGGTCCAGCAGGAGCTTGCCTTATCGCTTTCTGGCCACTGTGTTTGGCAGATCTGCCCGGTGGGCATAGGTGTGGAGTGTCATGCTCAGAGCTTCCCCTTTAACTCAGGAAGTACCTTTCCAACAGCGGCAGCTTTGTCAACAGAAGCAAGAATGGGGTTCCTGGCAGTAACATGCCCGTAACGACCAGCTTGCTAAAGGGACCATTTAGTCTTCTCGGTGTCAACAAGGTCACAGATTACAATGATGTAGCGAGCTTTCCGTGGCAGAGACAGGTCAAGAAGTTGATGGGATAAGAGCAGAAACTAATAATTTTAAGAAAGTTGTCATATTTTTCTAGATTCACACCTATCGTGAGTATGAGGAAAATTTGGTCTTATCCTTTAAATAAATGCTCAATTTTTCCAGGGTAATAAATATGTCAGTGTCTGCCACTACATAGTCAGTATCATGATCACTCAGTACGATGCTGATGGATCTTACCCTGGCAGGACAATGATGGGCTCTCCCTTCATCAGAAGCTTTCTATTCTCAGCCACACCTTACACTTTCCATTAGTTGAACAATACTGTTACAGTCCATGAATGAGACATCGATGGCTATGCTCTTCCCCTTGCAAATGTTTTCAGCATACCAACAAGCTCAGTATGACCCAAGTCAATTTAATTGATAATTCACTATCTTTTCTGAAAAATGTTGGCAATGCAATCCAGTGATCAAGAAGAATGAGAGTATGAGGGCTATTTTTATGAATAACTGTATATGAACTTGGGGATCCCTGTCACAATTTAAGTATCTCCACCCATCATTCTACAAGCAGTGTTGGTTATTTTACTACAGCAATTTTCAACCTTTTTCATCTCATGGCACACATAAACTAATTTAAAAAATTCTGTGGCACATGAAAAAATACTTTTCTGGCAAAAAAAATAGGTACAATTTTGATTCATCCACACTGGATGGCAATTGTTGTGTTGGCTGCAGTCATTTTTTAATTTGACAATCTAAGGGAAAAGAGGTCAGTGCCCCTGACGAAATAGGCAGGTATTGCACATTTTAAAAATTCTTGTGCACGCTGGTGCAAAACAGTTTTACCACACAGCTGTTCACATGAAGGATAAACTACTACCATTTAGTTCACTGACATTTATTTATTATCTGATTTAACAAATAACTGGGGTACCCAACATGAGCAAGGCACCGTGCCCACTCAAACCTGACAGTCTCTAGCATTTTGTTTCTATTAAAAACAAACTGCAAGTCAGAAGTGTTTAATGTGTACTCTTTTCATAGTAAGTTTTAGCATTAAATGGGACTTAGTTTGATTATGCGTTATATAAATTTCTCCACTCAGAACACTCTCCACTTATTTCTTCCTTTTTTTAATCCCTGTCTCATTGCCCATTTTCTTTTCAAAAGCTATTTCCTCTGATTCCATATGATAATAATAATAACTCAAGACATGGCAAGACATTAGAAGCTTCTTTTCACATTTATGTCACTTTCTGTTCCAAACCATGCCTCTTATTAGTATCTTATTTTTTTATTTGTGAGCAAAATGATGCCTATGAATTCCAGAGCAGCCTTTCTGTTAGCTTAGTCAAAACATCAATTAATACTCTAAACTGCTGATATGGGCCAATTTCATATATAAGATAAAAACCATAGAAAAGTAACTACGACTTTTCTTCAACTTCCTGGTGAAAAGCATAGTCTCTGTTTACATAGAGAAAAATTAGGAACCACTGAGTTGATTTGAGAACTGGAAAGTCAACCCAGTTATTTCTTTATTTTTTTAATAAGTAAATGTGTTCCTAAAAAGTTAACCATGAAATAAAACTCTGATCATATTTTCGTTTCTTCATTAAGAAACTCCAGAAACTCAAGTTACTATATTTATCTTCTGGAGAAAAAGTAGGAAGCCATTGTGATTTTAACTTTGTTCATATACTTTTAAGGGTGACTATATTTTAAAATAGTTCTTAGTTTTCCTAATTAGGATAAGAAGGATTGATTATTCAAAAGGTCAATGGCGCTCTGAAGCCAGACCTTAACTCTACTAGTTTAAGTTTAGTATTCCCAAGGTAAATTATGTCCTCATAAACCCAGGTCCTATCACCCAGGTAGTTGATATTCTATCTTGATTTTAATCTCAAATTTGATAAATAACCTAGAATGTGATGCTTTCATTTTCCTAACTGAAAAATAATAAAAACAGTGGCTTTAAAATGACCATTTAGAATACGGGGAGGGGAAATACTTCTTCAGTCTGTGCAAATCAATGCTTAATTTTAAATGCTACTCTGGACTTCCCTATATTTATAACTAAGAGATAGCTAATTGTTATATTGGCATGAAGATATCACAAGAATCCGTACACTTTAAATGAAGCATTCCATGAGTTGAAAATCACTGAGGTTGGGAAATAGCTACATGGGGATTCATAATGCTATTCTCTGTACTTTCACACATGTTGTAAATTCTCCTGAATCACAAGCTAAAAAAAGAAAAATGAAAAATTTGGCATTACATGAGATTCTAGGTAGTTATCAGAGTGAGAAAACAAAACAAAATATTGCCAGACTCTCTACATTACAGTGTCTAATCACTGTTCCCCTACTGACAAAGAGTCTCCCACTCAGAGTTTTGTTTTCTATTCATGAATCCAAAATTATAAGCACTCTATTTCTCAACAGTAAAGTAGGTGACACTATGGCAATTATTAATCCTTTGTAATATAAAGTAATGTAAACTAAGTGATAGTATTTTAAAAGTATTCTCTAATCGTATTTTAAAGGTATTCTCAATTCAAAATACGAAAAACTTTAATAAACTAAATATAGGATATTTAGAAAGAAATATTTAAAGATTAAATAGCTAATTGGAATAAGTCCTAAAATAACTTACATAAGAAAGAAAAATGTGGAGTTCCAGCCATAATGGAGGTGTAGGTAGAAACTCTTCACTTCCTCACACAACCGAATGGAGGATAACAACCAATCTAAAATCAATAAACAACCAGAAGTGCCAGAAAATCAAACTGCAAAATCAAACTCTGACAACCACGGAATTAAAGAGACAGCCAAACAGAACAACCAGACCAGTAAGGTGGTGGATGGAGAGAAACCACAGCAAGGCGGTGGGCTTCGAGGGCAGGGCTGACTTAAGGGGAAACGAAGACTCAGAGCTGACTGTGGACTACAGCAACTGCCGAGGTGAAAGAAATTCCCAGTCTCACACAAAAGTTCCTTGAAAAGTGTGTTCAAGAGGAGCAGGGGGGCTGCACTGCCCCCTCCCTGGTTCCACCCCACAGACAGCACCACAGTGCAAGAAGGGTTGCCCTGCCCAGGTGAATACCTGAGGCCCTGCCCCCTGCGACTTAACAGGGGCCCGAACAAAGAAATAGGGCCAAAATTAAAGAACAGAGCAAAACATCACAAAGAGAGCTAAGTGATGAGGATATAGCCAACCTATCTGATGGAGAATTTAAAGCCCTGGCAATCAAAATGCTTACAGAACTGATTGAGCTTGGTCGAAAAATGAAAGAACAGATGAAAGATACCCAGAGTGAAATAAAGCAAAATATTCATGGAACCGACAGTGACATGAAGGAAACAAGGACTCAAATCAATGATTTGGAACAAAAGAAAGAAATAAACATCCAACTGGAACAGAATGAAGAAACAAGAATTCAAAAAAAATGAAGAGAGACTTTTGAACCTCTGGGACAACTTGAAACATTCCAATACCTGAATCATAGGGGTGCCAGAAGAAGAACAACAGCAAGAAATCAAAAACTTATTTCAACAAACGATGAAGGAAAACTTCCCCAACCTGGCAAAGGAAATAGACTTTCAGGAAGTTCATGAAGCCCAGAGAGTCCCAAACAAGTTGGAACCAAAGAGGAACACACCAAGGTACATCATTACTAAATGAACAAAGATTAAAGACAAAGAGACAATCTTAAAAGCAGCAAGAGGAAAGGAAAGAGTTACCTACAAAGGACTGCCCATCAGGCTATCAGCTGATTTCTCAAAAGAAACCTCACAGGCAAGAAGGGGCTGGAAAGAAGTATTTGAAGTCATGAAAGGCAAGGACCTGCATCCAAGACTGCTCTATCCAGCAAAGCTATCATTTAGAATGGCAGGGCAGATAAAGTGCTTCCCAGATAAGGTCAAGTTAAAGGAGTTCATCATCACCAAGCCATTATTATATGAAATGTTAAAAGGACTTATCTAAGAAAAAGAAGATAAAAAATATGAACAGTAAAATGACAACAAACTCACAACTATCAACAAATGAACCTAAAAAAATGAAAGAAAGGATAACAATGAAAACAAAAACTAAGCAAACAACTAGAACAGGAACAATCAGAGAAGTGGACATCACATGGAGGGTTTTCAGTGGGGAGGGGAAAGGGAAGAATAGGGGGGAAAAGGCACAGGGAAGAAGAAGCATAATTGGTAGGTATTAAATAGATGGGGAGAGGTTGAAAATGGTACAGGAAACAGAGAACTCAAAGAACTTATACGTACAATCCCTGGACATGAACTAAGGGGCGGGGGTGGGAATACTGGAGGGCTGGGGAGTGCAGGGTGGAGGGGGGATAAAGGGTGAAAAATTGGGAAAACTGTAATAGCATAATCAATAAAATATACTTTAAAACAAATAAATAAATAAAGCCAAAACCCCACTACTGGTGAAAATGAGCTGTTTTAACTTTGATGAAAGTGCTTTTCTCTACTTGAGAGCCTGACTTAAAAAAAAAAAAAAAACCAGTTGGAGAGAGAGAGAGAAAGAAAGAAAGAAAAGCAGCAACAATGTTGTCATGCAGATATTTGTTAAATCTACTTGTGGATATCTCTTTATTTTTAATTTATTTAAATAGTAATGTAGGCACCTACATTTTTACTTGGTCTCATTATTGATAGTAAGTGGGAGGACTATTTGCTTGATTCTATGAATTGGTTTTCGGCATGTGATTCTTTCATCACTGATACAGTTACGTGACCATCATAAAGTGACTCCACTATCTTTTTGTTTGTTGCCTAGAAAGGTAGACTTGGAATAGCTGTATTCATTTAAATTCATTAATGTTATATTCTACCCTCTGAAGTACGGAAGGTTATTCTCACATAAATTTTATTTAGCAATTGTTGTCTGCAATGATTCTGCAATGCATTACTTACATACTCCATAATAAACATACTTATTACTGGCTGGTGTGGCTCAGTGGATTGAGTACCAGCCTGTGAACCAAAGGGTCACTGGTTTGACTCCCAGTCAGAGCACATACCTGGGTTGTGAGCCAGGTCCCCAGTGGGTACATGGGAGGCAACCACAAACTGTTTCTCTCCCTCTCTTTCTCCCTTCTCTAAAAATAAATAAATAAAATCTTTTAAAAAACCAGAAATTTATTTTAAAAATCATATTTATTACTTACCTTTGATGTAAGTAAGTTACTTTAAAAAAAACTAATCTTACTACCAAGCATCCCAAATCTATTTTCAATTTAACTGTAGTTAAATTTTAAAGACTATCTTCTCTTCAAATTCTGATTTCCAACCACGCATAGGCTCTGGGCAGTCGGGCAATCCTCAAACCCCTTTTCTTTCTTCGAATAAATCATTCCAAATATTTAAAATTGTTCTCAAATCCTTCAATTACTTCCATCATCTCCACCCATTTGAGGGAGATGGTCTTGTCTATAAGATCACAGAGAATAACAGCAGCTGTCTCCTTTCTAAGCATATCTATACTCTTCTGTCCAGAGCTAACCCGGAAACCTGTGCTCTTCACAGCATCACTTCCATTCCTTCCTGGATCTTTCTCAATCACTTACCTTTACTAACGTCTTTTCTAATGGCTATTTTTTTCTTAATTTACAAACACATCCTGATCTCTCTCACTTTATAAAAGTCTTTTCTTCTATTGATTAGCTATTTCTTTGTCATATCAAAGCACTTCATTGGAAAATGCCCTACTCTTAACTCTAAATAATAGCATAAAAACAATCATAATTAACACTACATTAACCCATTCAGTCCTCCCAGAAATTCTGTTAAGGTAGGCAGCTTTTATCTTTGAGTTATGGAAGAGGAAACTGAGGCACAGAGAGGTAAAGTAACTTGCCCAAAGTCATACAGCTAGAGTGCCGGCTGGAAAAACTAGTAGCAGAGCCCAAGTTCTTTCCCACTATGCAACACTTCCTTCATCCCCTGGGTGAGCATATTTACACATATGACCTTGATTATTCATTATATGTTGATAATCACTATTATCAATATTTCCAGACTTGATTTCTCCCTAGTTTTATGACTTCCTATTTTGATACCTTAATCTCAATATATTCAAAAGACTTAGCCCCCATCTCTCCCCTCCCTATGCTTCCTCTATGCTACCACAAAATACATATCTATCCACTTTGCTTCTCAACTTACAAATCTTCAATGATTCTCCATTACCTGTAGAAGGGGATCTCAAAACTCTTCAGCAAAGCATACAAGGCTCTTTACAACCTGTTCCCAAACTACCTTCTCACTCTTACTCCTGCCATTACTTATATATGTCCTCTGATCACCAAACTTTGAAAAGTATGCTACACGATATTCACATCCCATGTTTCACATTGAATGTTCTCTCAATTTAGAAAGTCATTCTTTACCTTCTCCTCTTGATGAGTCATTATTAATCTGTATTTTCCCAACTACCCATCATCCTGTGCCTTCCCCAGGTAAAAGCTAATCTCTCTCCTACTTCTATATTCCCACAACATACGTTTAAAAAATAAAATAACCTATCACCACAATATAATATTGTACTATCATTAGTAATCTAGACTATGAGCTCTTAGAGAGCTAGGTGTTTTCTTGTTGATATTTGTGTCCAGTATCCAGAGCAGAGCAGTAACTCGGAACATGTTTGATGAATGAATAGATGTAGCTCTTTGTTAACATTCAAAATGAATGTGCCCTGAACCTGGGAAGATAAGTTAATAATCATAGGAGATATCACAATCTTAATTAGTCATTACTTGCCTATGAAATGCCTAAAAACTTAGCAACATACAAAGGACATACATTTAAACATTAATAGAAGTATAGACTCTCTTTCTTGAAGTGGCAGTGAACAAAGAACTTTACCATTTACACAAGCAGTCTTTGACTAAGTAATAAAATACATGCAGATAAAAAAAATCATAAAAGGCCTCTATCCAAGCCACAAGACTTGATCATAAATAGGCATCAAATTATAAATATTACAAAACATCCCCAAGAAATAAACACTGAAGTGTCAGTCTCAACAGTTTTCCCCACTACGCTAGTTCCTAGATACATAAAATATTTCAGCACCAGTATGACATAGCCATGGCATTTACCAGATGGTTTATTAAATTTCATTTATAAACCACTAAGGCATTAGCTTACTTGAGCAACTGAATGTAAGTGTGAAGGGGACTAAAGTTGTGAGACACAAGCGTGCAAAACTGCATTGCTCAGTTTGTTACAATGGAAAAGGTAAACTGCATTCAGTAGATCTTTAAAAAATTCAACCGAAAAGCAATGTGGTTTCCAGTACGTTTTAAATGGTTGTTTCCTCTGCAGCCATTTCCTCTTAATTCTACTGAGAAAATAAAAATGTAAAGGTTCTAAGATAAGGTGATGAGAGGAATGCAAGTAGCACAAACAGAGCACAGTTGTGCTAAAATACCCAAGAAGTTTGGTTACTTAAACTGCAATGAAGTCAATTAAATGTGTCTTATTTCTTTAAAAGTTGTTGAGCATTTTACTGAGAGCTTTTCTAAATATATGTAAATCCGAACATCAACATTGTTTGATGGTGTTTAGTAACATGAATGGTCTTGGAGTTACTGTCTCGTTTATATGCTAAGGTTCATGCATGGGCCGGTCTTTAAGTTCAGAGTTCAAAATAATTCAACTTTTAATATATGTAATGAAAAATTACACTTAAGTCACTCACCAGAACACAAAAGCAACATTAATATTGTTCTTGCAGACTAAACAAAAGCAGGAGTCGTCAGTCTTTAAAACTTTTACTGTTTTTCTAGCCTCAAACAGGAAAAGCATTTTGGAAATATAGGGCTCGTTAATGAAGCCCTTTAAACTACTGTTGGAATTTAGGATTTTTGCCTCATAGGTGGAACTCTATGCAGAGATTTAATGACCATTCTTATTTGTATTTGTCAGTATTTTAAAATTTTATACTCTACAGAGAACAGCTGATGTTTGATATCACAAAGTTCAGTATATCAAGTTCAAGACATACCAAAAACCCCAACTTTCATTTGCTAAGGAAAACCTTATCGCATATGGTTTACTTTTCTTCCTGCATCACCCAATTTATATTTTTATCTTACTTAAGCCATCTATGGCTTAAAAATAAAGTGAATTAAAATTAATTAAAATAATTCAATGCAAATACTAGATCACAGAAGCACTAGAATAAAAACAAATCTCTAGGAATGGTTAAACAAAAATTCTGGAGCTTGAAAAAGAGCTATTTCCATGCTTTCCTGCATTAACAAAGGGCAGGTAATAATGATGGCTTGTATGACAATATTGTCTTTGTTAGTTTAGCCCCAACAGAACTCAAGATTTCCTGATTACAACTTTGTAACCTAAGTCAACTGAAAAGATTTCTGGAGAAGGGAAACAAAGAGGAGCCTGAGTGCCAGCATTTAAGTGGAATGTATTACCTAAGTTTACTCTTCAGTGTGGGGCTTGATAAGTAAGAGGGGCTCTTACATCCATCGCCCATGCGAGGTCATGACCTGAGCTCACTGTACTGGTGGAAAAGAGAAAGTTGTGCAGGAGTCTCAGATTGGCATGCTTTTCTGCTTCACCTTCAGGATCCTGTAATCACAGAGGGCCTTACAATGAAGTGTTCACTCTGTACTGTATTGCATTGTCAAGATTTTTAAACAGTTGCTTTTTTATTGTAATGAGCCAATTATGAGCCAGTCACTCAAGCAGTCATTAACAATAGATTTTTTAATTGCATTTTTAATGAATTTTATTTTGGATAAAAGCCCTTAAAAGTACCTATGGCAAAGGGTAATCATACATTGAATTAACAGCAAAATCTGTTTAATAATGACTTGTCTCTTTTACTACAACAAAATAAATTCCAGTGAGAATGCTAAAAAATTGACAGTGTCAGGGAAAAAGGGTTAGGGGGTAGAGGAGGAAGTTGTATTCTATACTGCTAAAAAATTAAAATGAAAGCATGTTTCTTTTTGCATTTAGCTATCTCTTTGTTCTTTCCTAATTTTAAAGCACAAATAAACCATTAGCTTACCAACATATTCAGAAATTATCAGTTAATATTTTATACATAAGTTAATAATGCTTCATATATAGCATAAGCTAAACTGTAAAGAAAAACAAATATAATGTTCTCACTTATAAAGATATTTTAAAAATTGTTGCTTAAACACTGTAGTATAAAAAATCTCTGTTCATCTAAATGTATGTACATGAATAGAAATGCTCTTGCTTAAGAGAGACCTTAATGAAAATTTGAATGAGCACAGTTTGTGATCAGTCACATACATAAATGTGTTTTAAGTCAATTCTGTTGAAATCTCATCTTAGTCATGATTAAGACCTTGCTGCACATGTGATTTAATAAATCATTAATTAGAAAGTTTTAAGCACATATGTTGACATTAAAAAACCTCTTTGGGGGCTAAACATGTCATACTCTAGTTACATTTAAAAAATATATAAATATATAAACATATGTATAAAATATATCTATAATATAAACATACATTTCATATGTATACATATATATATCTAATGTGTATACATGAAACTATTCCCAGAAAAAGTGTTAGTACACACCCTGATTTTGTTTAAACAAAAAGAAAACAATTTTCTTGAGTGTTCAAGGTTTTAAAAACCTTGTGTTTTCTGGCTCAGGAATGGGCTGACTGAAAGCAGGAGGCTCCGCAGCCTCCGGTTAATTAATCTGTCGGCTGAATGACAGCGTGCCTAGGGGCAAGGAGCTGGCATCCCACACAGGGTCCCAGTGCTGTAGCCTCGGAGAACTACACGCTGCACGCCAAGACTTCGCCCAACAAATAGCAGAGGCCTTCAGAGCCTTTCTTCTTCTGTCTCAGACATTCCACTTAATTAATGTAATCCCTCTTTATCTAAAAGTTTTAGTAAGTTTAGAAGGTAAGGTAAAATCAACACATCTATGCCATGAATGCAGTAACTAGTTGCTCTAGGACTTTTCTTATGTACCAAAAGTCTTCTTTACAAGGCATAAAGAAAATGAACACAAAAAATGTGATAAGATGTTCAGAAACTTTCAAACACGTTACTTGATCTATTAAAAAAACATACTTGTGCAACCTAATGTTTAAGAATTTGATGAAATGAATCTGGCAATTTCCATTTCACTGAGCTTAAAGATTTTATGTTATAAATATATAAATCATATACCCACCCCAAAACACTTTGAAAATCACTAATACCTAATCTTGAGCAAGGTAAGGCTATTTTTTTAGCAACAGGATACAAAGGACATTCTCCTAATCCCTTTTACTGCCAGAACAAAACATCTTTCAAATCAAGATAAAATTGCTACATCATGAATGTTAATATCATTCTGAGAAAAATAATACCTTATGACTAGAAAAGATCATCCCTTTAGGGAGAAATGTTGTGTTAAAGTGGATTATTCTTTTAGGTGTATAATAGAATGACTTCTACCTAGTCCCAGATGGAAAATCAAAATCTGCATTTAAATGGAAATATTTTAAAACAGATAGGACAAAAGGCTAACACCATAAGGAATACCTCCTTCCTTACATTTTAAAAATCCAAAATGCTTCATGATAACTTTTCTGGGAAGTGTGGCTTTACGATTTTGTCTGTATGTTTGTTTCACTTTTATGAAGACCTTGCAGCACAACATAATTTCACAGGTTTGTGATTAACACGTACTACTGTGCCTATTGTATCAAATTCACAAATCGGATCAAGAAGTTGGGCTGCAAAATTCATACTATTGCAAGAAACAGATTTAGGAATCAGGCTTATGCAGTTAAAACGAATTGTCTATTTTCTTCCTATTTTTTAACCATGCTGTTTTATATGTAATTCTTACGAGGCAATAGCAGTTTGTTGAAATCATATAAAATCTGAGTTTCTTTAGCATTGACTAAAATCACCACCACGGTTAGAGTAAAAAGAAAGCAAGATGCTAGGCAATATTATAACAACTGCTCTTTGCGACCTGAAAGATTATTTTCAGTTCTTCGATAGTTGGGGCAATTTTCTTAAATTCTGAAGGAGCCTGACAGCCCTGCACATTTCTTAATGCTTGCATTTACTTTTACATTATAAAACAATAAAACAGCAGGATAATGTTCATGCAGTTTAGAGACTTGTAACATTACCACAAATAATTTTACTGTATTACGGCAAAACATAAGCTTTTTAAATGTAGGCTTACCAAAGAAAGGGCAATCTATATTCATTAAAAGTACACAGACAAATAAGATGGGAAATATAACTTGAATGTGGTACCTACTTCTAAAATAATGTTTTAAAAGGTCTGAGAAAGTAAAATCCATGCCGAGGTAGTTTTGTCATGAATTAAAATAAAATCAATTTACAAGCACAATGCTTATCGGCAAGGAAAGGTTTCGCACCTTCCTTTGAGTCTATGACAGAGTAAGTGGCTTCAGTCGTCTCAGGAACCAACCGTATCAGGTAATTTGATCGTTTTTCTTCATCCACATTGCAAACCAAGATGCTTTACAATCTCCAGGTTTAAAGATGCATGGCTTCTGACGCTGGTCCCATTTGACTGTTGCACTTCCAACAATGGGCCGACCTGTAGGACGGGGCCCTATCATCTGCCTTCTAAAACCAGCTCATCTTCTAATAACTCTGCTGCAGGTTCTGATACATCTTTATTGCTAGACGCTGCCTGTTTTTGTACAGAAAACCGGTGGATCTCTTCATGTAATGTACATAAAAGACATCTTATTAAAAGCACAATGGGAACAGCTACTGCACTTGTACTGGGCAATTTTTCTCACTTTCAAAAGGTAATGCATTTCAACCCTGTTGTCCATGATTCTCCTAGAGATCACCACAAGGATGAGAAAGAGTAAAAGCATTTCCCTGAAGTAACCTAATTCTAGTTTACACTACAGCCTCTATCCCTGCTCCCAATTCCCCACCCTTCAGCTTCACTCCCAACACTCCCAGAAGTTTTTCAACTATCAAGGGGAGAAAATATACAATAAAATCTAATTACCAGAAATGAACTTTGATGCATGTCATCGTTAGTCTACCCTAGCAGCAAACTAGATTAGGGAAGCTGTATTTGGAACCATCACAGAAGATCTAAGACTCATAAATCTTTTACATCACACTGCTTTACCACTGCCTAAAATAAAGAACAAATGTCGAAACACACCAAATTATGTTTTCAAAGAAAATATTAAGTCCCTCATCCTTATAGATATTAGACTCTTAGAGCTAATGTGTAAATAAGCTAACTTTTAAACTAACAGATTCCTGTTTCAAAATAAATGCTGCTCTCAGCCAGCAGGCAACCCAAATCAAACGCCTGACTACTTAAGGGTGGCCTCAGACCAGCAGCACTGGTATCACTCCGGGCACATGCTAAAAAAAAATCTCAGGTTGCATCCAGACCAACTGAATCAGAACTTGAATTTTTAATAGAATACCCTGACGATTTCTAAATTCTGAAGTTCGAAAAGTTCTGTTCTAAGAGTTTTCCTAGTTCCACCACTTATTCTTCATTGAGAGACATTAAAACAGTGGACAAAACAGCTTGTGCTGATAAAAACACATAAACATTACAGATGACCACAATTCAAATAAAAGAGAAAGGGAACAGATGCAGATAAAACATCAGCAATTAAATTAGGTCTAGATCCTGCAATCTTTAACACCTGAAAATGCATGTGTATGTGTGAATGTATGTGCAACCACAGATGCAGGTGAGGGATGAAAGAGGAAAAGTGAAGACAGAAGGAGAATGAGGGAAAAGAATACGGAGAAAATGGAACCATAAAAGGGTACAGAGTATGTACACATAGATGTGTTTCGAGCTGCAAGTAGAAGAAACAAAGGGAGATCCCAGCAGCCTGGAGAAGAACAGCAACAGCCCCTCTCAACAGCACACCACATACTTCTTACACACACGCCCAAGCCAGTGTGGTGGGGATGCTTTTCATATCACCAGTAAGAAACTACCGAAGACTGAGTATTAAAAAAACAAATATGAGGGGGATCCCCCAAAAGTGGAATCTATTTATAAAAAGTGTGCATCAATTCTTACATGTTTAAACTTCAGTCACTTTCAAAGTACTTTCCATTTGATGCACTACACCTATGGAGACTTTTTTCCACTGCTCAAAACAGTTTTTCAACTCATCGATTTTGATGCCTTTTAGTGAGTACCTCTGCCATTTTTGTTTCACCTCTTCCACGACTGCAAACTGTTTCCCTTTGAGAATTTTTTTTTTATCCAGGGAAACAAACAAAAAATGTCACTTTGTGGGGAGATCGGGTGAAACAAGACGGTGGGGCACTGGGGTCATGCCATTTTTGGTCAAAAACTGCTGAACACTCAGTGCACTGTGGGCAGGTGCGCTCATAAATCACCCATCATGAAATGGACAAACATGTTGAAAGAGTCTTCAAAAAAATTCACTGAAGCCAAACACAGCCTCTCACAACAACGCCAGCTAGTGCACTGACACAGATGGGTGGCTAAAACACTCACCTAGTGGGGGAAGCCTATATTACAAGGGGCCTGCCCTCCAGGAGATAATCTAGGGTTTTGGGGGGCATTCCCCCCCATATGTAGACGCCCTAGTGTTAAGAAAGTAAGGAAACCAACAACAAAAGGTAGTTATAATATTGAAAAGGTCATCTATTATCCTTTTTCCAAAGTCTAAATAATCATTTAGTAAAAATTACCATAAAACGAACATTATTTGTTTTTTCTTACAAATGAACTATTATAATATTATTACTCTTATTTTACTAAGTGCACTAACTAAAGTCAAAGCAGCAGCACAAAAGGTTTTGCTTTGTTTTTAATGATGTAGTAAAAATAGCCAACATTAAAAACACAAGTTCATAAAAAAAAGGGACAGGGGAAGAATAAGATAGTTTCTATGTGGTAGTTAGTGGACATAAACTAGTGACTTAAACCTGTAGTAATAATTTATAGGATCTAAAATATACATAAAATACTATATTTGATATTAAAATATATAGCCAAAATGATTAATCTACTATGATCACTATCATCATTTATTTGATGAGAGAAAATTAGAAATAATTTCCTAATACTGCCAAAGTTAATGATGCCAATAGAAAATAAACTAGATGATATCAAGGAGGAGAATACACTATGGCTAGTTAGAAAATAGAACCTATCTGAAAAAAAAAGAATTGTAATTAATACTGCATCTATAACTTTTTAATAAAAATAACATGTATCCATATTTCTATGTGTGTTCATGCGTATGGCACATTATTAGTGTACAGTATATTAAAATTCAGCCCTCTTTTCAGCTGGTTATCTGGGGCATGTAGCACCAGTAAATTGCTGGAAGTTGACTTCTCACAAAAATCTTGCTACATCTTGGGTTACATGACTGAGCTACAATAACACATATCTCTTTAGGTTTTTTTCCCCCAAGAATGAAACGTAGTCAAAGATGGGCAGAATGCTACTCCCAGCTTAGATTCACCAAGTGACGGGAACTATAAAAAGAGAATTCCAAACTGACGTTTCATATACATTAAGCAGAGACTTAAGAGTTTCAAAATACATATAATACATGTATAAACAGCTACTTCTTTATGGAAATCAACTAGATAATATGTATTAATGGCCTTAGAAATAATTATATACTTCGATACATTATTACTATGTCTAGAAATCTATTCTAAGAAATTAATTTTAAGTATTTTAATTGATTATTCTATTACAGTTTTTTCCAATTTTTCCCCTTTATCCCCCCTCCACCCTGCTCCCTCAACCCTCCAGCATTCCTCCCCATCTTAGTTCATGCCCATGGGTTGTACATTTAAGTTCTTTGAGTCTTCTGTTTCCTATACCATTTTTATCTCTCCCTGTCTATTTTATGCCTACTAATTATGCTTCTTCTTCCCTGTACCTTTCCCCCATCCCTCCCTTCCCCCTCCCCACTGAAATCCCTCCGTGTGATGTCCAAGAAATTAATTTTTTAAATGTAGATAATAATTAATGTGGCCACATCAAAGTGCTATTATTTACAATAAAAATTAGATTCAACCTAATTTACAAAATTAAAGAATCATTAAGGAAATCATTATACAGCCACATGATGGAATATTAATTAGCCATTAAATCATATTCATAAAGAGGTTTTAATGGCATGGAAAAATGCTCCTGATATATAAAGTTAAAAAAGAAGTCTACAAATTTATACACATAAGTGATTAAACACGCACACGTGTGTGTGTATGTAAATACATCAAAAAGTTAATGCTGAATGATTGAATTTTGAATAAGATCTTCATATATGTTATACTTTTATGTATCTTCTTTAATTTAAAACAAAATTGTTCAAGTATCAAGGAAAATTAAATAATAAGGTAGATAAAAACAAGACATGATGAACAATGCGAAACCCTGCAAGTTTATGTTGGAGCTATTTCACTAAATAAAGAAATCGTGTGTGTCTGAAAGAGGGTATGAAGAATCTAGCTGCAAAAGAAAGACCCTCTTTCTTATAACCACATGAGAGGTAATGGGTAAAAAACAGTTAAGCATAAGAACAAAAAATGAAAAGGGTGCAGAAAAGTCAGGTCTATTAGAATCTAAGAACTAGACAAAGAAAGTACTGCCAATGTTATTTTTACGGTGGAAAAGTATCAAATAATCATAGTAAATAAGTTATGAAAATAAATTATACACTTAGTTTGAGGAGGGCTACTCCAAGTCTTGGGTTAAATATAAAGAAAGAAACTACTTGGTATCAAATTGTAACAAAACAAAATGTATAGATCCTCATTTTGTCTTCTACGAAACTGATAGCTATAATGACTGCTTTTCCCTTTGCTTTTGCCAAACCCAGTTAAAACACATCTTTACAAGTCCAGATAATAAAAACTATGTAACTCAAATATTTGCATAATTCACAAGCTATGTCTTTTATAAAATATTTTAGGTACCACATTAATTGGTAAGTTGTAAATTACTACTATATTTTCCCTTAGCTTTGTTTGGCTGTAAATGCTTCACAATCATTCCCACTTCTGACTGCCTGACAAATTAATGCCAAGTCAACACGAACATGGGGTAAAGAGCAGTCCCACTGCATCTCCTACACAAAACAAGGGATTCAGTGAATGCAGTGATTTGACACGCAGCAGGGAATCAGTAATTATCAATTGATCAGAAAGGATAAAACATCAATCGAAGTTTGGCATCTTACAACTACGTAAAATCTTCACAAACTAGATTAGTTTTAGTTTTACCTAAAATACAGATTCATCACAAATAATTATTTTGATGACTATATAGTAGTCACTTTCTCCCTTAAAACTCAAAATGCTACATCTTTGAAATAGGCACTATGCCTTAACTATTTACATCTCTAACAACTAGAAAAAAGCCTGAAACAAATTATGAGGAAAAAAAAGTTATGTTAACTTTCTACAACTCACACCGCGTGTGTAAACTTTATGAATAATGATCATATAGTGTGTGACTTCTTGTTTTTGTGTCTCTTGCATTTACCATTTTTGAAGCTCCAAAAAAGTACATGAAATAAAATCAACTGCAGTTTTTCCTCATATTGTTTTCTCATATAAACTTTTCAAATTCTTAATGATGTGTGCATTTTTTGGCTGTAAAGCTCTCATAGTTAAGTTTTTTGTAAGTGGGCACTTAAAAAACTCTTTAGAGAAACTGAACCTTGGAAAATATTCAATTGATTCTGCTAGCAAGCTAGGGCAATATCTGAAACATACATATTGAAATGCACAAACTTTGACATCATACTCACCAATGCCAAAGAAATTAATATTGGCACATGAAGCACTGTGAAAAGAGACAAAATAAAAGGAGCGGTAGAATTTTGAACACACTATACCTTAAGACACAGAAAGTTATGGTTAATTTCTCTAGAACTAGATCAACAAACCATGACAGATTAACAATGATCTTATTTAAGTATGACAATGCTATATTGCTCCAGTGCAAGAAAAATGTTACATCTAGCAACTAATAATGACAATAATAACTAACATATAGTGAAGCTTCCTTTATTATGATTTTACATGGATTATGCCATTAGATGCTCATGACAACCCTGTGATGTAGGTGCTATGACTAACCTAAATTTACAAATGTAAAAGCTGAAGTGTGAAGAAGTTAATTAAAACCAAGGTCATGCAGCTAGCACGTGGTAGTGCCTAGAACACAGATAAGTCTGACCCCAGAGTCCTCACCTACCCTTCAAAGGCTAAATAAATAAATAAATAAATAAGAGCCCACCAACATTTCTTGCCACACACAATATTGGTTTTCTTAAATATACGCAATTGTGAAGATATCACTAGTCCTCATTAAAGATGAAAATAATACAGTGTAACGGGTTTCTCGAGTCTTCTGGATCTCTAGACACTGTCACAGGCAACATATTATCCGTCACCACAGCCCAGTCATGGAGTTGAGCAGGAAATACCACCCAGCTAACCCTTACCTACCCAGAGTTGTCTGCCCCACCTTGAGAATTTCACGGTATACATACCTACATCTTTATTTGTAAGCAACACTATTTATGACTCAACTTAAATCTTGCTTGTGACTCCAAAAGATTTTTAATAAAATGTATATTCAAAGATTTTGCCACATTTCTTTTATGGAAAAATCATGTAAAAATTATATAGTCATCACATACTTCAATATCAACTCATAATTAAGAAAACTGAATTAATAAGAAATTAAAATATGCTATTTTTTCTCAGGTTTAATCTGTTCCATTCAGCAGCAGTAATGATCTCATCTTATATTCTACTACCTTGAAGAAATTCAAAGAAGGATTTTTTCTGAGGACTGCTATAAAATTATCACTGACATTTTAATTAAAAAAAGAAATGCATGTAGAATAAACAGGACATTTCCTTGAACAGTCTGCAGTGGCTGCTCCACTGCTTCCTTGTACAGTCTTGGTGAATTATGCAGGCTCTCACTAGGCAGAGCAGCTGTATTTCAATGTCTTCAGTAATGTAATCTACATTTATCATTATTTTAATTAAGCAGATTCTTAATTTGATACTTTCATTGCAAAGGAAAAAAATACCTTATTCATTTTTCTTTTGGTAGACAGCATCTTGTCAGTCTTGTAAACCAAAATTTAATTTTAAATATGTTTCTTACTGCAACTGGTCATTATTTTAAAAAGAACTACCACATTTGGTTTACTTAAAAGGTTGTTCATTTTCAATATATCAGCTTAACACATTGGTTCTTTCTTTATAAAAATAAAAAAGATACTTTTGCAGTTCTCAATTTTAATCTAAGTGATATACTAAAAACAATGTGATTTATCATAATATTAAATTCAAAGTTATTCAAAATCAATATGAAGCACAAATACGAACCTTGCAAGACAAACAGTGCTTTACTGAATGTGAGAAAATTCAATCCAGAAGCTCTCTGTTCAAGACTACTTTTATCATCACATCATTTGAAATGTCTGAATCTTTAGCTAAAGCCATTATCATGTAATATGACAGCATTTAATCATCTTGAAGACGAGTTCTGAATTTTTCTTCATTTCCCATTATTTGTAGTTACAACAATCTGGTTGACACTGGAAGTATATGTTTTAAATGGTTCATAAAGAAACAATTACTGCAATATTAAATTGTTATATGAACTTTACATTTTAATATATATGGTATCTCAAATCTTATATATCAATAAGAGGAAGTCTGGTGTTAAAAAAATTTTGATTTTAGCACGCATTAATTGAGCACGTATGTGCCAGGCATAGAAATAGGTGCTTTGAATCTAAACCGAAGTAGAACAAAGCCTTTGCACAAAACAAAAGGAGTGTGTGTGTGACTATACACACATACATTTATGGTACAGTCTCGAGAGGTTTTTAAACTTTGTTCCTTTCAAGGGAAGGAACATTAGGCCCCCATCTCCACTTCTACCTGATAAGTTCTACTTTGATGTACTTTTAATCACCAGTCTTTTTGTAGTTGGGTGGAGAAAGCAAGTCCACTTACCTCGCAAATATGAATAAGGGCTCTAAATTACTATTAAGAACACTAGTAAATGAAAAGTATCCTATATGTTCCCAGATACACTAAGGAAAAACATAAAAGACTCCTGTTTGTTTTTAGTTTTATTTATTATCAGTTTCACATGTTGCTAAATATTGGCTTGTGGGTAAATGTCTGCTAAAGTTAAATTTATAAACATGGCCTATTTAAGAAGTTTGGGAATGAGGTCTATAGGGAATTTAAAGTTAATGCACATCTCACCTTGTCAGTCCACATCACCAAGGAATGCCATGCCAGTTTCCAGATTCACAATACATCATCAAAAGTTATGATATAGGAATTTTTAAAAAATCTAAAGTTCATTAAGTGCGTTCTAGATTTATATTAAAATTTTCCGATAGAAAACAATGCTATTTACCTTTACATTATGGTTTTTGGAATACAGTTGCCATTGAGCACATATAATGACTTGGCTAATTAATAAACATTATCTGTAATCCCCTAGGAAAACCTCAAAAGACAAGCTATTTTTAGCCCCCATTTTGCAGATGAGATTAAGAATCGTGTTCATTATTACGCAGTGAACACATGGAGAAGCTAAGATTTGGGGCTCATGTTCTTTTTACTAAAATATTTTTAGAAACAAAATAAACTTAGCTTAAAGAATTTTTCTCCTCTAACCATAGCTAAATATGATGCCTGCTTTTATTATCATCTAATAACTTCACATAAAGTTGTGTTTTATGACGAAAAATTTAACAAATTTAACTATCAACATATACAACCAAATAGGTAACCAAAAAAGAAAGGAAGGGATATGTAAAATGCAAGTCAATGCTAATGAATGACAAATACCCTAGTCATTGTGTAACGCCCTTGGTTTGAGTTTAAATAATGTCACGTATAAAGCCTGGGTTACACAATTCAGGAACAAGTAGAAGTTAAGTTCTAGGGCACCCACTCGGGCTCTAATTAAATAGAAGAAATGAGTACAAAGGAACTAATTTTTTTTAAATACTCCCATTGGAACTCAACTTCAAAAAGATATTTCATGAAGAGACAGTACAGCTTGTAAGAGTCCTTCTATCTCAAGTTACTCTGATGAATGTCTGATAAAACTTGAGATTTACCACTGGGTAACAACACGAGGTAGCCAATAATTCTAAATGAAAACTCAGAATGGTCTTTTGTTCCCTTTGTTTAAAGTAAAGCCGCTGGTGAAAAACAAGAATGTCTACTTAAGAAAAAGGAGTCTCTTGTCTGAGCAAAAATTAAATTTAAATATCGGCTTCTTACCTGAATATTCCAAATCATCTACATTTATCTACTGCTCACTAAAAGACTATAGAGGGCACTGTTGCATCAGCTTTGAAGCTTTACAATAGAAGCCTAGGAAAACTGTAGTGTCTAATTTCTTTACAGGGTCAAATGCATGGAAATCTACTAAGCTTAATATAAGGAAAAAAAAACAAAATGTATGTTTTTCTAAAATAGGCTAGACTTCAATGGGGCAAAAAAACTTAACAAAAACAACTGTCAAATTGAGAACACTGCACTGCACACATTTTGCATTTCCCTTTGTAGTGCTTTCATGAGAAAGGTAACTAATCATAGCACCTCCTTATCCAATGGAAACAGCACCCCAGTGCAGAATCCTCTTCACAATCAATAGCAAAATGAATGTGGCACCTCATGCAGTCCTTCCATAATTCTATCAACAGAAAGAATGCAGTCTGTTTGCATACTTTTGTCTAAAAGGCCAATTCCATTTGTCCCCTGTTTGGGTAAAATGACAGCTACAGATCAATCACTCTCACATGAAAGTAAACACGGTACCGGAAAAAAAACCCAGAAAAATAGGATCAAAACTGAAATCCTCACCTTTTTTAAACGTAATTTTACTATACATAAAAATTCAAACTCAAAGCAACATAGAAAAAGCAGGTATTCCCTCAAAAGCATGCATTTTGTGCTATTGTGCAATAGTACTGGACTATGAAATAAATAAGTTGCTTACAACAATACTCGCGAAGCTTATAATTACATATGCATGGCAGTCAATTAAGCTTCCATGCATTTTCTGTCCTCTCATGGAGTTCCTGTCACAATTCTTTGAAACTAAATTAAACTAAGTACAATGCCAAAGATCTTTTAATACATATGACTGCCATGTATTATAATTAAGAGTAGTATATAAAATATAAGGCTTCCTATTGAACAATTACCACTTGTTTTTTCCACTTATGTATTCATCAAAATTATAAGTTTTTGATGCTACAAATAATACAAGAGGAAAAGGGAAATCAAATGATTGTATTTTGGTAGTTTAAAAACAATGTCCTGAATTGCTAAACCACATCATGACCAGACCACTAGAAAGAATATGTAAAACAAGAAAGCAGGATACTCCACTAATGCACATCAACTCATTATGCCGTTATCACAAGTTAGATAAATCAACATTAATACAGGTACCATAAAAAAACTAAGGCTTCTGGTAAAGAATCCCAAATTCCCTAGAAAAACTGTATACAACCCATTCTGTCACTCTCAAGTTTGCAGAGAGATTAACACCTCTGAAATCAAAGTACAGAACTGTGGAAGTGTTATAATTTGTCAATAATACGTCAATCTAGTCATAAATCAAAAAGAGGAGAAGGGGTTTCAGATGGTATATAGATTTCATTTTATTACGAAAGCACCAGTTTAACAAGTTATTTTCAGCCAATAAAAGTCAAAAGTAAAGCATTGTTAAAGTGGCCAGTACTGACTCGAAGGCTTTCACTTATTAACTTAACCGAAATGCTACTTGAATATCAGTCAATTAAATTATTAATTTATGAGTTTTGCATAGTCTACTCTGGAGGCAAGGCAGTTTGTATCAATAGGTATGTTGAATGTATGTAAATAAACAGAAAGCTTTTATAATAGTCTAATAATACACTAAACATAACAAAACAACTCTTTTTAATGGACAATGAATGCACAATCTTATGAACCAAGTTTATATAAATGGGCTATATAATTTAAAGAAGCTGTAAGATCCTGTAGGAAGTAAAGGCACAAATTTAGAAAAACATAAGCCTACTGCTTTTCTCTGATCTGATAAAATACCTACAACAGAATCAAAGTGCTGCTATGACTATGAAGAGTATGTCACATGAAATCTCACAGAACTCTAAGAGCAAATGTCTTGAACTCTGAGAAAATTCACTTGCAATACTGTTTTCATCTACCAGAAGGATGACTGCAAAAAAAGATAGTCTTTTTAATATTCAGGATATTTAACTAGATATTTTAGTTTACTATTATAAAAAGAAACAGAGTATATTAAAATCAATTTTCGTTAACTCTAATTTATTCAAAGCTTGATTGTGAGCAATAGCTGCTAAAAGGATTCAGCATTGTTGATTCACACACAGGCATTTTACTTAACTACATTGGATAATAGCAGTGCTCCGAAAGGAGTATAAAAAGCAAAGTGATTAGCAGTCATTACTGTTAATTAGTGCTCACATTACATTCCTTGGGATGAATCTCCTTTAAGTTGAACACATGCAAAGTTTATTTCTGAAGGACTGACAAACCTTGCTTAGGTAAGTATTGGAATCAGCCATCAAGAACCCATAAGCAGAATAAAAAACAGGGACAGATCAGAATCCAATTAGCATGTCGAAGTTTTTAAACAGGAAAAGGGTTGAGGGGAATGAGTAAAACTGGAAACTCATACTTCACATTCTGCAATCTCCCTGATAAAAGGAGGAAATGTGTGTTTATCAAACTTGCTGTGAGTGCACAGTTCATTTGGAGTCCTGTAAACAATCGTCCCACCGCCCTTCCAAATGCATGTGAAAATCTTGAAAAGTCAGAGCATCATATTCCGCAAGCAAGGTCACTTTAGTGATGCCCTGGAAATGGGAAATTAGGAAAACGTGGCAATCAGAGGTTTAGGGCTGACCAGAAAAAGCCCTCGGGCTGGCTTCCCATCTTTCACCACCAGTCAGGCTGTCTCTGCTTACTCAGTATTAACACAACAGGGCTTCCAGTGAATGAAAAGAGCTCCCCACACCTAACTGGGACATTGGCTTTCTTGTTTAGAAAATGATAGGCATTTGTCACAGACAAAAAAAAAAAAAAGGAAGAATAAGAAGAAAAACTCAAACACAGCTTTCAAGAACCAGCTCCAAAAGAAAAACAGGCTCCCGATGCAGCTTTAGAAAAAGACCTGGGGAATGGCGACATCCTGTTGATGATCAGGTTTCCTTTCCTCCTGTGCCATTCTGTGCAGGTTAAAATGGAGTCCAAACACTCAACAAAGAGGTTTCAAAAGCAATCAATGCACGCTTGCCACAAGAAAAAAGTTTAAAAAGTGAAACGCGCAAGAATTATCTAAACACTCAATACTTTCCACATACAGACTTAATATATATCCTTAAGGCATTTTCTACACATATATTTATACAAATACATTTACAGAAATGTATTATACCATATAGGGTTTTGGTAATCTATTTCCTTCTCTTAATAACATATACAGATGTATTTCTGCAACTTCAATTTTGATGTTATACAGTATGCCATTGTATAAGTATACCATAATTAGCCAGTCATTTCTAAATCTACAAGTACATCTTTAGTTTTTTTCCTCAGAATAAATTCCCCAAAGTGGAACAGCGTGGTAAAGAGAGAATGTATTTTTGTGTCAGATGAGTTCTGTGAAATTACCCTTAGAAAGGACGAACCACTTTGAGGGGCTGCAGGCAGCACACAGGGGTGCCCATTTTTTCAACACCAACAGCATTTCTAAATCCTGCCCAAGTGATAGCTGCAATTTTGAGTTAGTGAGGTTGAACATTTTTTTTGCATTTTTTTGCATTTCTCTTTGAAATGCCTCTTCATACCCATATCCCATTTCTTTATATGGAAGCCAGCTTTTAAACATCCAAAAAATAGTTAGGATTCCTTATCAAATTATACCTATCAGGGATGTCCAATCTTTTGGCGTTTGGGGGGCCACACTGGAAAAAGAGGAGCTGTCTTGGGTGACATATTAAATACATTATGACACATAAGCACACCAAAAAACCTTATAGTATTTTAAGTAAATTTACAATTTTGTGTTGTGCCACATCCCGAGCCGCGTGAGGGTTGGACACCCTGCTAGAGGATCACCAAAAGATTATTTTAAACAGGAGACAGTGATTGTATGGACATTCAAAAACCCTATTAAGGTTAGTGACTTTGTATGAAACTATTTTACAACATATTATATTATACAAGGAAAAGCCTCATCCCACTCAAAAAGAGAAATAAAAATTAAAAACTCAACTGGTGTTGACGAACAAATATTACCTCACTAAAGCTCACTTTGCTTCCCTTAAATAGGAAACCTATTGAAACAGGTGGCAGCATCATCAATGTTTTGTTGTTGCTGTTGTTGCCTTTTTTACTTCTCTATTACTCCAGATAACAATTTGCATACACAAAAAAACCCCAAATTGCCTTTTTAGCTATTTTTATTAGTTAAGGAAAAAAACTGTAACTATGGGTGATTGACAAGTTCCTCACATCATTATCTTGGATCAAGGACCTCATTAAAATGTATTTTTCTGAGAAAAGTACCCATTTTAAGAAAACGATAGAAAATTCCCCCCATCCTGAAGAGTCCATTCAATTTAGGATTTCTCACTGAACCAGGAAAATAACAAAGTAACCAAATATACCAATTTGTAATTCATCTGCAGAAACAGGTATAAATCAGAATGTAATTTCAAACTACAGTTAATGTCTTTTTTTTAGACAAACAGCTTAAAAACTTGAAAAGCTGTTACCTAGAACAGTGCTTCTCAAACTATATCAAGAACAACTTTTTAAAAAATTTTCTGGACTTTTGAAGACTGAAGCTTCTATAAAATATAGTTGAAATGAATTACCAAAACTTAAATTGTAAAAAGACATAAAATACAAGGCCAAATTTTTAGTACTGGATTTAACACACAAAATTACTCTCAAATGACTACAAAAGTTTCGCAATGCTTAGTTTCAATTTCTATAAATAGCTGACCTTGGACCAATAACAAACACTTCATGGACTAACACCAGCCCCTAGACCACACTTTGAGTAGCAATGATCTAAAATTATTCTGAGAGCTGTGAAATGAGATGAGATCAAACACAGATGCATTACTTTGATCTTAGTAACTCTACTCCCCTTATCAAACCACATGCCTGCCCCTCTGTCCCACTGTTAAGTCGCACATGCTTTATTGGTTTATATACAGGGTGGGGCAAAGTAGGTTTACGACAGATTGAATGGAAAATAATACAATAATGAATAAATAATAATTCAAGAATAGACTATTCTGCATGCTCACAACTGCAAGCCTACTTGTGCCCACCCTGTATGCACTGACATGCATTGTTACATGGTGGTATCGGCATGAATTAACACAAACGTGATGCTGGGAGTCAGCAGAGCACAGTTACTACAAATACGTGTTCTACCACTTTCTAGCTGTGTGACCTTGGACAAGTTAACTTACGTTCTCTGTACCTCAGTTTTACTTATCTGCAGAATAGGGATAATAAACCAGGGTTGATGTAAGGATAAATTAGAATACAATGTATAGAGTATATTATAGGGCCTGGCAGGTTGCACTTCATAAACAATAGCAATTATTACATTATTACGGTAAGTCAAAAAGATCTGAAAAAATTCACATGGGTCTGGGCTTGCTAAAAATCAATGTAAAAAGAAAACCAAGTAAGTTGCATGATTCACAGTTTCCACACAATGAACACTGTCCAATATTTATATCAAGGCAAACTATTAGAAAAACTAAGTCCTGACAGAAATTTCACCCTTGGATCTTCATGAAGTTGAATGTGTGATATGGTAAAAATTCTCAACAGCTCCCCTAAAACAATACATACACAAAAAATTGTGAGCACCTCATATGGACAAAGCATTACCATAGGCACTGCAGAGTACCCAAAGGTGAAAACACACAGTCCCTGCTTTCAAGAGGCTGTAAAATAACAAATTAGATATATTATATCTAATATATCTACAAATAACATGATGCGAATGTTATTTGCATAACAAATAACATATATTAGATATATTGCATATATTTAGATATATTATATCTAATATATCTACAAATAACATTGTAAAACAAGGCATAGTGTAATTACCCAAAGAGTAACTAAATGCAAAAGAAACCAAAAAAGAAAGCTACACTTGAGGAAATCAAGAACAATGCCTTTTGCAGCCCTATCCTTCTCTCCTTCAAAATGAAATCCAGAGGCCCATTAAGAACCAGCCAGAATACATATAGGGTCCAAGTCTATTTCCCCTTGTTTGGTTCCCTTCACTTCTTACCTGAAGTTTCAAGTAACTTTGCACTTTATTGTCTTTGAGATCTCCATGTCCTTTCGGAGAGACGCATGGCATCCTGGGCTACACTCAGATACAACCTCCATGCCACTCTCCTCTTCACTCATTAGAAACCCAGGAAGGCCCTCTGACCTCACAGTACATAGCACACGCAGTATGTTATAGGCTCAGAGGACAACCGAGTCCTGACTTGGGTAGTCATGAATACCCGCAGGCTACTGAGCTTCCTGCAACTGGTGGTAAAAACCACCAGTGGTTCTTAAACTTTTGAAGAGAACAGATCACTGTGAGATTATGAAATAAATTTGGACCTCTCCCCAGAATATTTGGACAAAATTTTAGAACTCAAAAACCTTTCCTTTCCAGATTAAGAAATACTGTTTTAAAGTATCACATTATACTGCACTGAAGTCCACTAGACTGATTCTTACTGGCTTTCTATGACCAAGTCCGGGTCATATGACCAATCAAATCAGTAGATAGGGGTTAAGGAAGTCACAAAAGTAACGATGAGACCAATAAATATTATTAGAAGAGCTAAATTGTGAAAGGCTCAAAAGGGAGGATCACGGGTTATTTATCCAATAATGATGAGTCAGTCTCTCCTCCTCACCTCCCTGCAAAAAAACTATGTAGAAAAAAGTCCACAAGAGAACCGACCTTAAAACAGACCGTGGACATTTCAATGGCTCTGGAGCTAATCCCATGGTAGGCAGCAAAGAATTCCGCACAGGGGAAAGAATAAATGTCTAATGGCAGTTGCTGCCTCTTCTCATTTGTCAACTGATTTTAACAGAAATTTACAAGGCCAATATTAGCTGGATTTTGTCAAGGTTAGATAGGCTTAACTTTGTTTAGTAAGTTTAACTGAATAACAGCTCATTAAGCACCTACTGTACGCAAGTACACAAAGTACCCACAAAGCCCAGCACTGCAGATTCTACGAGTAAGTGTGGTCTAATTCTCCTGGCATTGAGAGGCAATTGTTCCTACATACAGGATTGCACATAATAATGCAATTCTACTCTGGACAAAATCAGTTTTTCGTATCCTCTCTCAAAATTCTAAATTCTCTAAACTCAGTTATGTAACTTTCGATGGAAGTCCTTGCTTGAGGCTTTTACAAATGAGTTAATAGGAAATATACTGCTTCAATTTTAAAAATAAGCAAAGAGCTAAATCCTAAAAACATGCCAAAGTAATTTTTAATAGAAAGTATCTATTAATAACAAACTTTCTCACTGTTGAGATCACTTCTTAATCCTCTTTTGAAACAACTCAAGCCTCAGTTTACTCATGTGGGAAACTAGATGGGAAACATTAATTCCACATGTCTCTTGGAAGGCTGAACTGTCTCATTGAGCCTAAAAAGAAGACTTGGGAGGGCCCAAAATTATAGGAACAAATGTTGAAGGATAAATTGAATCCAATATGTAATATAAATTTGCCCCCATTAAAACCTCTTTCACAATTTGAACGATTACCATTCTTTTTCTTCTCTGCATTAACATACTAATAAAGTCAAGAGAAATTACACTCATCTCAATGCCAACTTGCAGCTACTATTTAATAATAATATACTAATGGAACTTTGTGTGCAATGAAAAAGATGGCTTTAATCAGCTTTACTGGATTATTTTGGAAGCAAGACACTAAAGAGGAAAGACGACCTGAGGTTGCCATGAAATTGGAAGGCAGAGAAAAATGGAGAAAACTAATTTATACAGCACCTATCTTTCCAGCAACATAAAGAGGCTCTCATATATTTTTCCATTTACTCTCAAAACAGATAAATAAACAACAAGGAGGATATTTCGACATTTTACACATGGGATAACTAAATTCCAGAGAAGTGTAGCAGAATACAGTACCTTTGGAGTTCAATAGTTGTATGGAATCCCATAAAAAATAAAAAAGAATGAAATAGCATTTATGCCCCTCAAGGTACTTATAATATTTAAAGAAAAACCCACAATATAAAACAAAAATAAAAAACCAGTAGTTATGTGTGTAAAGATAGATTAAGTACTATAAACGAGATACAATGTTTTATGAAGGCTCCACAGACGAAGATACAATACTTGGTGGGGGCATATGAAGGAAAACGTCACACAGAAGATGCCATGTAAAAGAAGCAACTGGAGAGGAAGGCCACTTCTCACTAAAATACAGTGTTATGCAGGAAAGACAGACCACGAGGGGGACTAATCGTCTAGGGTGGAAACAGGTTCCATGTAGGAAAATAGTGAGTGAGGAAAAGGGAAGGATTAAGATGCAGTCATACTGAAGAGCACCTGATGGATCAATGGTAGGCAACAAAAATTTATGATGAAGTGACTGAATCTACGATTTAGAAAGACTTTCCTGGCATGAGTTTGCAGGATAAATTACAGAGGATCAGACACTGGAGAAAGACCCTAAAAAGAATACAAGGAGTCAATTAATGTATAGTTCTAATGCTAGTTTAATCTGACATGGTGCTCAAAAGCCTATAGAGCCTACTAAGACTTTACGTTTTATAAATAAGTGGGATTACATCAAACTAAAAAGCTTCTGCACAGCAAATGGCACCATCAACAAAATGAAAAGGTATATAACCAAATGGAAGAAAATATTTGCAAATTATATATCTGAGAAGGGGTTAATATCCAAAATATATAAAGAACTCATATAACTCAATAGCAAAAAAAAAATTAAAAAATAGGTAGATGGACGGAATGCACATTTTTCCAAAGACATGCAAATGGTCAACAGGTATATGAAAAGAAGTTCAGCACTGGCTGGTGTGGCTCAGTGGACTGGGGGCCAGCCTGGGAACCAAAGGGTCACCTGATAGATTCCCAGTCAGGGCATGTGCTGGGTTGTGGACCAGGTTCCCAGTAGGGGGCATGTGAAAGGCAACCACACATTGATGTTTCTCTCCCCTTCTCCCTCCCTTCCCCTCTGTCTAAAAATAAAAAAATAAAATCTTTTCTAAAAAAATTCAAGCAAATTGAAAATAGTACATTAAAAAAAGTTCAATATCACTAATCATCAGGGAAATGAAAATTAAAAGTACAAGGAGATATCACCTCACACCTGTTAGAATGGCTATCATCAAAAACCAATAGATAAGAAGCATCAGAGGTGTGGAGAAAAGGGAACATTTGTGCACTGTTGATGAGAAAGTAAATTGGTACAGCTATTACAGAAAACAGCATGGAGGCTGTTTAAAAATTAAAAGTATAACTAGCATATGATCCAGTAATCCTGCTTCTGGGTATATATTCAAAGGGAATGAAAACAGGATCTTGAAGAGAAATCTGCATCCTATGGTGACTGCAGCATTATTCACATTAGTTGAGATATGGAAACAACCTAATCCATAAAGGGCTAAATGGATAAAGATGTGGTATATATAATTAAACGTTATTATTAAGCCGTGAGAAAGAAGGAATCCTGATGTTTGTGACAACTTGGGTGAAACTCCGGGGCATTGTGCTAAGTCAGTCAGACACAGAAAGACAAACACTGCATTGTGTCATTTACATGTGGAATCTATAAAAGCCAAACTCAAAGGAACAGAGAAGAGAGTGATGGGTGAGAAGCCTGGGGCGGAGGAAATGAGGAAATGTTGGTCAAAGAATATAAATTTCCAGTTTTAAGATTAATAAATTCTGGGCATCTAATATACAACATGGTGATTATAGCTAATAATACTGTTACTATATACTTGAAAGTTGCTAAGACAGCAGATCTTAAATGTTCTCACCATAAAAAAGTAATGGTAATTACGTGGCAAAATGGAGGTGTTAACTAATGCCATGGTGGTAATCGTTTTGCAATATATAAGTCTATTGGTCAAAATGTTGCACACCTTATACTTACACAATGCTTTATGTCAATTACATATCAATAAAACTAAAAGAAGTCTTTATATTTTGCTTAATTACCAGTAAATAGCTTTTCAATGTGATTACTATGATAATTAGAATCCCACCTGCATGTATTGTTATTATGTTAAATGCACTACTACCATTCGTTTTGCTACCTAGGTGTTTTACTTAGGCAAGCAATAGGATAAAATATTCTAGTTGATGTGTACTCCATGTAATTCTATGAAGAAAATGTTAAGTGTTCAATTGGAAGGACCATCAAGACGTACATTTATTAAGAGTCAATATTGCCCTGACAGGAATGGCTTAGTTGGCTGGGCACCACCCGCAAGGTGAAAGGTCTCCAGTTCCATTTCCAGTCAGGGCACAGGCCTGGGATGTGGGCCAGGTCCCTGCCTGGGGGGCAGCAGACAGATGTTTCTCTCCCTCTCTTTTTCCCTCCCTTCCCCTTTCTCTAAAAATAAATAAATAAAATATTTCATTGTTTATGCTATTACAGTTGTCTGGTTTTCCCCGCTTCACTCCCCTCCACCTGGGCCCAGCCCCCACTTCCATAGTCAGTCCCCACACCATTCTTTAAAGAAAATAAAAACAGAGGCAATCTTGATTAAATGAACACAGAATGATATGAAACATCTTTGACACCAGATTAAAGGGATGACAAAGAGAAAGTCGTATAAGATTTCGAATCACAATACAGGGTGGGGCAAAAGTAACTTTACGGCTGTAAGTATGCAACACATATTATTATTGTATTATTAATTACTGTATTTTTTCCTATACAAAAAACTGTAAGCCTACTTTTGCCACACCCTGTGTTTGTAATATACAGCTATCATAGTTCACTTGGACTATCAGCACTGCCCAGTGAAAACTAAATACGTCAGCCATGGAACTGTCAGCTCACAAGGTGCCTTACTTACACAGACTCCCTGTCGCTTTTTACCTGAGTGCCACCACCAAGCCCTATCGACCCACCTCATCAATGCCTCCGCTTCACCTCTCCCACAGCTGCTCCTCCTCTTCAGGTCCTAGAATCTTTCAGCTAGCCTAGTATCTCAATTTTCTTTTTTTAAAGATTTTATTTATTTATCTTTCGAGGGGAAGGGAAGGAGAAAGGGAGAGAAATATCAGTGTAGGGTTGCCTCTCGTGCATCCCTTGCTGGAAACCTGGCCTGCAACCCAGGCATGTGCCCTGACTGGGAATTGAACCGCGGTTATTTGGTTCGCAGGCCCATGCTCAATCCACTGAGCTACACCAGCCAGGGCGTATCTCAATTTTCAATTTGAATTCCTCGTTCCCAGAGTTCCACTTCCCTAATCTATTTTTCGCATTATAGTGGTTCAACCTAATGGTCTTGAGGTTTCCTATATAATTTCTTTTGCAAAATCCCTCAAGGTAGTGGCTTTTTAATTTATTTGACCATAACAATGTTTAACAAATATATGTAGTAATCTAGCATATATAACATATGTATAAACACACACACACGTTTTGCAGAATAATAATTTATCTCACTGTGTACTATGCATTTTGATACTATTTTATTCTAGGCTCTTTCTTTTAAAAAAAATTATCGAGATCCATTAAACTGTGTTTGGAAAATACCACCTTAAGAGTTCTCCACTACCCTAATAATCCTTGGCCTAAATTGTAAGACACTCTCCTTTTTTAGCTTTTACTAACCTTTCCAGACTTACTTCCCACTACTCCTTAAATTTTGAGCTTTACCCAAATTGAACCACTCTATTTCCCTAATATATTTGATGTCCTGCTTCGGTGATGTTTACTAAACTGCGATCTTAGTTTGCAACATTCTTGTAGCCATTCTTCCACACCTGCCTTCATCCAAATCCAAACATCCTTCATGGATATCAAGTGTAACTTCCCGCATGAGGCCTCTCCTGATCCCCCAACAATCCTCCTCTGAATCCTCAGAGCCCCTTACATGCACACTCTAATGGCAACTCTACCTTGTGTGTGTTTGTGTGTGTTATCTCTTCAGGGTCTAAGAAGGCCGGGACGGTCTCGTACATCTTTTTACTCTGCAGTACTGATGTATTATAAGCATCCAATTAGCATTTGCAAAATAAAAGAGACAAGAAGAGTCTCTGAATGATAGTAGTATACATTAAAGTTAACAGTAAAAGTCAAGGTCAACTAATACATCCTTAGTACTCATTCAATTTTTGTCTTACATCGTAATGTCATAGAACAAGCCCCTACTGCATTGTCTCTTACCAAATAAAAAAACCCTCTAAATAGTTATTGACAGTACCACTGTTTTTCATAGTTATTTTATGATTTAGGTACTGCAAATTTACGAATGAGGATGTTCCAAATTTAAAAGGGAAAGTCGATGTAAAAAGATCAAGATCTATCATATTGTTATGTGGCCACCAATAAAGTCTTGTGCAACAAAAAAAATATGAAGACAACAATAAAGAAAAAGTAATTCATACTTAAAATTTTTAATAATGTGTTCTTGGCAATTAATGTCATTGAACAGAGAATATAACAAAGACAAGGTAAACTACAGATCTAGAAATGAAAGAAAGATTACAGGACAGAAACATAACTTCTAGCATCTTAGACAACACAGCTCCAGAAGTAGACATCTATAAAGTTTCTTCAAAAATATATAGTAGCATAGTCAGAAAAAAAGTCAATAGGACATAGACACCAAAGACTGAAAAGCATAAAGAAAGAACTCTGAAAGACAAGTCAAACATACAGAATATACTTTAAAATATGTAGAGCAGATGATAAGATAGAAAGAAATTTATAGTTGCAGAAGAAAGGAATAAAAGGACATAAAAATATAAGTTGTTGAATTTATAGAGGTACTGAATCAGGCAAAAGATAAAAAGGAAGACTAGATATGTGCATGTATATATATACTTACACTTACTGCTATCAAGTAGAAAAGTTCAAGGTTGAGGAGACAGAATGATAGTTTTGCTAGGATGAGGGAGTCACATTTTCTAGGCTTTAGAGGGGATTCTACAGATGAAGACTCTGGACCTGTGGTAAGTTTATAAACTGTAATAAATGACAAGCATGATCCAACATTTTATTTCTAGGCAGACCTTCCATCGCGTGCTTTCTCATGCATGGTTGGCTTTATTATCTGCAAAGGCCAGAGATGGCACAGCCTCAAAAAGCCACACCTGGGAGTCAAAATGACACTGGTCTGTGCTAATTCCAACTCTTCCTGTTTGGATCTCCTAGAATTGATTCTAGTAAAGTATTTCTTGTGCCAAGGGACCGGGTTTAATGTCCCACATCTTGGGAACTGATAGGGCTTGAGGCGAGATGTGCAATGCTGATGAGCCCGGTGCAATATGTACAGGGCTACATGCCTGTTTCATTAGCACTGTATCTGGGTCCTCTCTGCAAATCCGAAGACCATCCTTTATGTTCCTCCCACTCCAAATCCTTTGGATTTGCCTGAAGCCACCCAACTATCTAGAGCTTTTTCCTCCCAAGATCCAAAGTGAAAAGAGATCAACAAAGTAATTTTCCATCATAATAAGCAGGTTTTCTAACTTGCAGATACCAAAAATGATTTGAAAAATTATCTGCTCAGCACTTTTATAAAATATTCTTCTGCAGCTGGAAATTATTCTTGGTACACTCAGTGGTTATACTGCCAAATCTAACTGGATACCTTATTTTGAAAAACTTCACTATAATGTCCATTCCATTTAAGCTTCTTAATAGAAAAACAAAAGTAAAATAAAATTACCAATAGTTTTACATCATGTTTTATAACAATGTCACAGCTCCTCTTCATTAGATAAATTACATAAAGATAATTTGTTAAATTTTGCAATAATTTAACTCCCCACCTCTTGCTCTGAGAATGTCATATGATCTAGACCTGCCAGGTCAAACAAAATCATTCCCTAAAAACGACAGCACTCACGGATGATACAAGTCAGGATACTGAGTGACAATGACCCATAACTGAATTGTCCTCTCGGATATTTAAAAAGGGAGCTTTTCCTACGAGAAATGTCACTGGGAGCCATCTTTGAACTACAGGGGCCCTGACTGAGAATAGAATCAACAGAAAATAGAGGCAAGAAATAGAAATAGGGACATGGAAAAGGAGCAGGACTCTGATTATATAATTTGTGTTCTGTACCTAGTTAACTTGAAACAAAACTTATTTAGGTTACTGTCAAGAAATCTTCATTTTATTTAAGCCAGGTTGAATATGACTTCGTGTTCCTGGTAATCAAAAGAATTCTAACCAATACAAAAAGTAAAGCGGTAATTGATATGTACTAAAAATGTTAAATTAAAATCTGTTTTAAGAAGTCAGTCATTTATTTCTAAACCTTTCCACCAATAGTAAATATTCTATTCCAAAAGGCAGTTAGTTATTCACTTACTGTTGTATTCAAATCACAAGTGTCCATTAAGTAATTCAAGATTATCAATACCAACATACCTAATTAGAAAAAGAATATGAGAGAAGTATCAAATTTTAGAACAGGAAGACTGAAATTGAGTATTTAACTTAACGAAGAACATTAAACTAATTACATCAGAATGAAATTAACACAGAATTCTGGATCAAAATATTCCATTAAAATGAAAACAAAGGTACAACCTCAAAAAAAAAAGAACCAGAGGCAGGAAAGGCAACAATGGACAAAAGGATTTCAATCAATTTCTTGACTCAGAAAGCACATGAAGAAAGAATAATGATTGATAAATCAACAGGAAAGCTTTAATCTACTGTTTGCATGGAAAAGAAGAGAGCCAAGGAAGAACCCAAACCAGGCCGTATTATCCTGAACTCTAGGTATAACAAATGTGAGATATGAGGCTGAAGAATTCTAAAGTCAAAAGTCTTCACAGTCACCAACCAAGACATCTGAGAAAACCCTACAACATGAAAAAGAACAAAACATAATTAAAAAGACAAAGAAAACATTAATATTTTAGGGAATGTAAGATGTTTAAAAATCTCTACTCTGTATTTCAAAAAGGATGTTAGGGATGCTATACCATAGAAGGAGAACACAGGTTGTTATTCAAAAAAGAGAGACAGAGAGAATTTATAAACAAGTTATTGGCTATTAAATATATGATGGCTAAAATAAAATACATGAAACAAGACAAGAGACATGATGTTTCATTCTAGGCAGCCTAACATCTAATAGTGAGAATACCAGAAAAAGGGAATAGAGAAAATCGAGAGGAGCAAATTACAAACCAATAAAGGGAGAGCATTTCTCAGAGCTATTCTCACAATGCAATTCTATTGGCTCTGCCATTTTTTTGTGTCATATTTGAAATGAGGGTTGCTTCCCTCAAGGGTAAAAAAAAGGCACAGCAGCTCTAGGCCTCACATCCACACAGTCCTCTGTACAAGAGAAAGAGCTTATCTTCTGCCAACCATCCACCACTCTAGACTGCATTCCATTTTGGTCTAATGTAGGTTAACAACACCATCCCTGATCCAATCACTATGGCTAGGGAAATGCCATGTTGTCACTGGCTTTCAATTGGATTAATGCCATCCTTGAACCAACACTAAGGGAAAGGGGACAGAGACATGCTGTTACTCAATAGGAAAATGTGAAGGGATGCAGGGGAAGCAACCTTCAATGTCCAATGCATTGTGGTAACATTTTAGTACAGTGAGCATAAAGACAATCATAAAAGTTAACAGAAACAAAAAAGCGGGTCGGTTAAAAAGCATCACACTTCTCATCAGCAAAATGCTAGAGTACCTTTATAAAGCAATGCCGTCACTGATTTGAGGAAGAATGACTTTCAATCTAGAATTTTAAATTCAATCAATGCTTAGATTAAATGTGAGGACAGAATAGGAACATTTCAAAATATAAGGATTTGAAAGTACCTTTTCTAAGGAAATTTCTTAAATTCCATTTAAATAAGGCAATAAACCAAAAAGATAAAGACAGCAGATCCATTAATAAGTGGCTCCAGCCCTGGCTGGTGTGGCTCAGTGGACTGAGTGCTGGCCTGAGAACCAAAGGGTCACGGGTTCAATTTCCAGTCAAGCACGTGCCTGGGTTCTGGGCCAGGTCCCCCGCTACTGGGCGAGTGAGAGGCAACCATACACTGATGTTTCTCTCCCTCTCTTTCTCCCTCCCTTCCCCTCTCTAAAATTAAATAAATAAAATCTTTATAAAGAAAGAATATATTGATCCTTGAATATGCTCTGAAAGACATGATGTTTACAGGCATCTTCCAGTAATTACTACATTGCTTATGTGACCTAAAAACACACACAGAATCTGAAAATTACTGTACTGTCAGAAAACAATACAGGTTATCTATGTGCCAAATTATTCCAGATGAGAACCAAAGTGACATTTTAATATTAAAGAAATTCTAAAGAATAAAAAGCTAGCTATATGAAACCAAGTATTTTACAAACAACTTGTAGTATATATATCATAATCACCTGTTCTATGAGATATGAAGGCTTATTACAGTTTAGGAGTTTTCATACTTTTACGAAAGTTAGGAAATTTTTAACTCTGTAAATTCTTCCAAATCCTTCCTACTTCTTTTCAGTAATTAGTCAATTACTGAACAAAATGAACATCTTCACAAAAAGGAACATCTCCTACTCAGAAATTAGCTCTAATGTTTGGGGGTGGGGGGAAGAACTACAAAAACTAAAGACTGACCTAAATGTGAAAGTCACAAAATTGCAATCTGTTACAAATAAATGTTTAAAATTAAAATGAATCTAAATGCTTTCAATGTTCCATTAATATTCAAAGGATTAAAAGAAGCAGTTTAACATTTTTCTTACAAGTGAAGATTAACTTGAAGAGTTACAGGTCTTCTAAATTCATTTTTTCCCATAATTATTCAATTACTCATTAGAATATGTAAGACCTCTACTGGAATCTTTGCACCAGTGTTTCATATATGGATTTAACTATTAAAGCTTGGTTATACGATCTCTTTTGTAAAAACAATGTATTTCTGATGTTCATGTCCTTAAAATATCCCAAAGGAAAATTAACATTCCTACACAGATAAAGAAGAAACTATTTAGTCCCAGACAACTTGATAATATCTCTTTCAACTATAGTTATAATTATCATGTACAAACTTCCAAAGCAGAAGTTGTCAAGATTTAACATTAGCATTAATATATGTCACAACTGACTGTTATAAAAGATAATGGCAAGCATCCATTTCTCCAAAGACAGCATGGATTGAAAGGGAAATTTTCTCTTAATTACTACTAATCTGATAATTTTTAATTAAACTTATTTAGTAATTTATTATCTTTCCCTTTCTTAGAAGGGTGTTATTATCACAAAGCTTCTCCAAAATTATCAGTTATCAGTGACTTTTAAGCAATCCAATTACTTTTGTAAGTCTCACCATTTTGTAATACTGGTTTATGCTAAAACTTAATACTCAACTTCTTTATATGCTGAGAAATGAATTTAGAAAATGCAAAATTTCCACTATTTCATACCTCAAAGTACACACTGTCAAGATCTCAGTTCCTGTATGAAGAGAAGACTATTAATAGTGGGACTCTTGCCCTGGTTTAATTGGCTGGAGCATCATCCCATAAACCAAAAGGCTGGGGGTTCCCGTCCTGGTCAGGGCACATGCCCCGGTTGCAAGTTTGGTCTATGACAGGAGCCAGTGGGAGAGGCAACCGATTGATGTTTCTCTCTCACGCTGACGTTTCTCTCCCTCTCTCTCCCCCTCCCTTCCCCTCTCTCCAAAATCCATAAGCATGTCCTCAGGTAAAGACAAAAAAAGTGGAGCTCTTATGCTTTCCCGCTTGTTTGATAACCAAAATAGTTCTTATTAGTATCTTCCCAAAAGGGAGAAACCAGATCTCTGTGATTTGCTTTGAAAAGTATTCTATGCTATCCAGAAACTAAACAGTAAATTATGGAATTATTCTAAGTGTTTCCCCTATCAGCTTCTGTTTTAAAGAATAAGAATGAAAATGTTGTGACATACAAAATAAAAAATATTTCAGTCAAGAAAACTTTAAAGGAAATTAAATACTTTATATACTTTTTAAAATCAAAATCTTTACTTGCTACTAAGCTTTGATCGTATCAAATTTGAAGCACAGCATTGAAGTAGTTATTTGGGACTGGCAAATTTATATGACATGGGTTCATGATTGATTTCTTAAAAGCTGAACTCCTCTGAAGATTAAAAAAATGAAATTCAGTGTCCCCTGGTAAAAGAAGAGACAGAAATCTTCCATTCTTTTGTAAAAAAAAAAAAGAAAGAAAGAAAGAAAAGGAAAGAAAAAGTTAAGTCATCCAGGAAATATTGATTTAAATTCTCTTTTTCATTCAATATTCTTATGAACTGACTGCAGTTGACTGGATAAAATTCACCCTTAAGAAGAATACTAAGCTATATTCAAATACTTGGCTGCCAATGAGAAGATAATCTCCATTAATGAACACCACCACCCCCCCACTTTCTTCCTAAATTTTCCTTCTAAAGAAATGAACAATGGATATACCATGGCTGCCAAACTCTTATACACAGGGACTTAAGTATTTATTTCAAACGTCTTCCACTAGGTTTAAACAAGGTTTCATTACTCACTTTTTTTAGGCCTATTTATATTTCACCCTATCAAAAAGGGCTTGCTTGGCCACTCCCTGCCATTGTGCTTATCGCCTTGACTCTGCTTCATTCCCTCTCCTGGGACTCTTCACCACCAAGCACAGTATTTATTTGCTTGCTTTTTATTGCCCATCGCCTTCCACTGGAAAGTAAGCTCCAGCAGAACAGGACTATGCCTGATCTGTTCGTTGTCCCATTCCCCAGTTCCCAGAACTATGTATCAAGCACACAGTGTGTATTCAAAAAGCATTTGCTAGAAAGGTCATCAGCTTCAAAATGCTAAAGAAAACAAAAAACTTAGTTAAATATCATTTGACAATCCTCAATGCCAAACTATATCAAAAGTTTTATTTTTAAATACTATTTAATACAAAGGCATAGTAATGATTTTATTTACAATTCAAAAAAAAAATCCTTTCACAGAACAGTTGGGCTACTAGCAGTTACAATATTTTTATCAGTAAATAGGTCAATAAATGTAATTTTCTAAATCACACATTAAATTCAGCTAATGTAGTTGGTCACTCTGCATACCTTAACAAGTTTCAAAAGCTCATAGAGGTCTTCAACCTCATCACCTTCGCACTTGGTGTATGCTCGTCCTGTGTCCACACTCCTTCCTCTTATGGTCCGGCGATAGAGGGGAAGAGCCATTGCTTCCGCATACAAATCAATGGCATGGTGACCCACTGTTTGATACATGTAGCTATCCAGCTCATCTGACCCCACTGCAACAATTCAAGTGGAAACAATCAGTAAAACAGGGTGAGAAAAAGGGGATTTGAAAGTCCATCTAGGTTTTACTGCTTGGAGAGCAGTTAACATATAACCTAAAAGCCTACTACACTATAACTCTCTGCATGAAGTAAAATAACTTGAGTTACACATTTATCCTTAGTTGTACCGAGTTCACATTACTATTACTCATCTCTACTGCTAATTACAAATACAATTATACATAACAATTTTTAAACTATATACATGTTTAAAGAGAAATCTAGCCAATAAATTTAATTATTCAATTAAAGATATTATATAATGTTTAATTCATTCAAGGTTATTCACAAAATCATCAAGTTGTAGCAGAAAATCTTCCCCAATTAAATATCTACTTAGTTAATAAGTAACAAACATTCGTGAAAAATTCAGATGCTCTTGCTATGTTTTATATTCAGCATTTCAACACAACATATTAACATATATAAATTCAACACTGTTAAAGAAGTTACAAAGGTGTACAGAAGCATAACTTAAGCTAATTAGTAACATAATCACAGGTCGTGTTCCTCAGGAGGAAGTAGACATATAACCAATGTTACCAAAAAATTTTTCTTCCTACCCTCATCTCAAACTTAGACTGAGTCTTTAAATGTTTTAGTTGGTAAAAATATTGATAATCAAATTAATGTATATAAAGAACTTTGAGCTTCTTAGCAAGAAACTTCCTGATGTGAGCACAATAACTGAAACATTTTACTGACTTCTAGAAGGCCATTTTCCTTTAAGGCTCCATTCAGTCCTAACCACACTGTAACTTTTATTAATGGAAGCCACATAGCACCAATGCTATGAGATCAAATAAAACCAAAAGGCTCCACTGTTGCCTGAAGCACCTCAATTAACACGCCACAAAAGTTCCTACTGCAAATATAAAGAGATGGTTTCATGAATTTTATGACAACTTCACATTATCCTCACTGATGGGGCTGATTCCTTTCCAGACGACCTACTGAAAACACAGTACCATGAATTCCCTCCCATCAGCTTCTCACTGGAGTCCTCTCTACCGGTCTTTCCTCATTAAGAGGCCTTTTGCAACATGTTTGGGCGGAAATTAAGTCAATCCATGAATCATTCAATAATCACCAACTTCCTGTTGACTTTAAATAAAGATTAGCTAAACCCTCTCCATCTCCAAACCCACAGCCATCTATCCCCTTTCATGACAATTACTATAGCTTCAGCCGACTCTTCCAATTTTTACTTCATAATATTCCAATTACATTTACTATTGAATTTTTTCTAACAATAGTGTAAATAAATGTCTCCATTCCACTGAAATATAAAAATATAATTCGCTTGTCATCTTACCCACCCTGCCAGTAAACCACTAACCCATGGAAGACTATACAATAATGATTCAGGACAAGGTAACTATAACAAATCACACAGAAAAGTTAAAGACAAAGTAGAAACTCCATGATTAGATCAAGTATATAATATGTTATGTAAATATCTGCTTTTTAAATACCAACACCTTTCAAGATAGAAAGGTTAAAAAACCCACTTGCCCAACTGACCACAAGGGATAGAGGAGTCACTTTCCTTTGGTAACAGAACATAGGTAGCAAAAAAAAAATCTGCTCCTTCCTTTATAATACAGAAGTTACTGTACAGTTCCCACTCACTCTTAAAGTTTTCTCTTTATTATTTAAAGAACAGAAATAGGAGGCTATTTTCAAAACAGCCCACTTCTAAAAGGCCATTAATATTCAACTTGGGAACCCCGGTATAAAACCCTAGAGTGTATGTGTATCCTGACCCTCTGTAGAC
>PVKM010001434.1:0-78110 GCA_004027735.1 Carollia perspicillata | reverse complement strand
GTCTCCTGGTTGCATGTTCAAGGCTCTTACCAAAGTGGCAGGCCCTCTTCTTCTAGCTGTATGGCATCAGAAATGTAGAAAAATGATTCCTTATTTCAGGCTATTTGGTGGTTTTCTCTCTACCAATTAAAAAAGTTGTATGCTTAATATAAGCTGTTTTTGAATGTGAAATTAGATCTCCCCTTATCCTTTTGATCATCATGCTGCATTTTGGGAAGGAAAGAACAGCCCTCTCGTTTGCCTTTCTAAGTATAATTAAACATTATTTTGAGTCCGTTAGACATGACACCAGTCTGCTAAGGTTTTAGCATACAGCTCATTCAAGTTTTCTGCAAAATAATCTCTCTCCCATGTGAGATACTTTTTGTGGCTTTTTAATTTTTTTCTTTCTCTCTACCAGTCACTTCTGTACTTATTGTCTTGAAGTTAAAAACGTTAATTATCCCTTTATATATAATCTTTTTGACATCCAAAGTTGCTTCAAGTTATACATAATTATGAAAAAATAGATTTTTTAGATTTTTTCCAAAAAAACATTATTGTAAGAAATAATTTTATTTTTCATACTATATAGTATAGAGAAATGTGTTTTAACTATCCTGGTACTTAGCATAATAGAATTAAAATAATAATGACCATAGTAACAATATTTAAAACTTTGTTTTTGTCTTTTTAATTATTTCTCTGTGACTTTTCCTCTTTATTTTTTGTGTGAACTCAGTAAGAACATTTACTTAAAAAAAAACAGAATAGCATAGAAAAAGGAGACAAGCATGTGTTAACACTGACAAATTATGATCTCTTTTAAATAATATGTTTAAAAGAGCCATTTTAAATTGCTATCAGTTTGGGCCTTCATCCTTATAAGCTGTGCATCAAAACCTTCTTACAATAATCAAGGCATTAGCGTGCCGTTTACAACCGGGGGAGTCTGGTGAGGTGGGAGAGTACGGGGCGGTGGACCTCTGCTCAATGAATATTTGTTGAATCAATGTTTTTTCTGAACATTCTCTACACTGAATCTTGAGGGAAAATATCTAAATTTTTTATTTCTCTTAACAAAGAGATCACTGAAAAAAAAAGAAATAACTGCTTTTGTTCCTCTTCCTTCCCCCCATTTATTTTTCTTGTTAGGAAGAAAATAAATTCTGAAGCTATTTCATGGGTTCATTTTTATGTATAGAGGAGATGACCTGGATTAAGTTAAGACAAAGGTAAATTAGTCAACCAGGTAATGTGGGCTCAAAATAAGAGATTTACAACAGAGAACATTTTAAAGACAAGTACATCTTGCACTGTTGAGTTAATAGGCACGTCCAGACATTTGGTCTTTTGTCTCTCCAGACATTTGCTCTGTTTATTATAATATAATCATGACTGTAGAGAAACAAAAAAGTCTGAATGAGGTTTTGCTTTATAGCTAAATTGGTATTGAATTTCAATGCATATGATTTAATAATAAACCCTAACAATGAAGACAAGACAATGTGTTTTTACCTCTGTTAACCATTTTGTCATCGAGAAAGCTATTTCTACAATATTCAGAATGGCAGCTAAAGGTTAACAGCACTAATGGGGCACTTACTTAGCTATTCTCACATTGCATTGTTCTTTTTATTTAAACATGATTATTATAGAAAAATGTAACATTTGATTACAACATACATGCTTACAGTAAAGGAAAATATATAGTAGCATACAGGATTGGTTACACTTTGATACACACAGACATATTTAAAGATTATACCGACAATGTTGCATAGAATACATAGTAAATGGAAAGGGATGACATGAGCTAAGTATAGAGGTGTGGCAATAAACCAGGTATAGTTGTCCAGCTCCCTGGACGATCAGTTCCCTTTGCCAGATTGTTCTTCTCTGGCAAATAACCCATACTTATGGTTAAATATCTCAAAACATAACAGATTGTACACTATGTAAAATGAACCTCTCTCCCTCTGTAGACTCCCAAACAGGTCCTCTGCAGCACCTCCTCGTCCATCCCACCTCGTCTTAAGTTAATCGAGAATTGAAACTAGGGTGTTTTTTTTTTTTTGTCTCTTACTCCATTATCTTTTTTTAAAATTTATTGTTGTTCATTACAGCTGTCTGCATTTTCCCCCACCTCAGCCAAACCCCCCTCCCTCCCTTGCTTCCACCCTCGCTCTTAGTTTTGTCCCTGTGTCCTCTACATTAGTTCCTGAAAATCCTTCTCCCCACGGTCCCCTCCCCCCTCCCCTCTGGCTATTGTTAGATTGTTCTTAACTTCGATATCTCTGGTTACATTTTGTTTGCTTTTTCTTTTGTTGATTACGTTCTAGTTAAAGGTGAGATCATATGGTATTTGTCTCACTCCATTGTCTTATCCATGTTCATGAATTTACAATTTAAATGTTCACATGACTTCGAAATTTTTATGACAACTCATATAATTTGACTTTCTACTAGACTTGTCCAGCTAAATATCTCCAAGTCACCATGTAGGGCTAAAAGTCAGACATTATCCCAACACCACATTTTCTCATTCATCCTGGCATGGAATCACCAGTCCTACTGATCCTACCTTCTACACTTACCTTAATTTATGAACTCCCTTCAGCTGGGCCACCATCATCATTTCAGGCCAAACTGTTCTCATCTGATGTTGCTTCACTGGTTTCCTGAAAGACTTACCCCCATCCGTGTTACCCCTCCCCTTCAATTCATGCTGTGCATAGCATCCTGAGGTATATTAAAATTTGAATCAGAGAATGCCAATACTTTGCACAAAAACAGTTTCATGTTTTGAACACATCAAAATGAAATGCAAGATCCAGTCTCCTGGTGGTTCTCCAGACTTATCTGCACACAACATCTCTGCCCTCTAGCCGCTCGGCCTCTCGCTGAGCTACGGCCGACTCACCTTTCCTCAGTGCTGAGTGTGGCACTTCCACACACCCATCGAGTTTTGTGTCTCTTTGCCTGTTTCTGTACTTGAGAGGAAAACCATGAAGGCTATTGACCGCTCACTTAGAATCAAAGCAGATCTCCATTGTTCATTTTTCTCTCTTTCTGTTCAAGGTTTTAAAAGCCATTAATAGCACACTCTACAGATATTATATACCAAATTTTGCAGACATGTACAAAAAATATCCAGAGAGCAATCTGAAATTTTATTTTTGCTCACTTTTTCACTAATGTGAAATATATTCAGCTACGGTCAGTTCTGTTTCAATTTACTTTTTGAATGTGAATAAAATGAATATAAATGTGTTGCTGCTATCACAGTGTTATGCGTTCTTGGCCATCACAAGTGAAGCAGGACTGGCCATTCACATTATTTCAATCTAAAGGCAAGGGGTGAGGTCTGGTTAGTGTAACGGTTGTTTTGTGATTCTCTTTTTTTGCATTGTCAGAAAACTGATTCATCCCCTTTTGTATAACATACTGGCTTGGAAAAACTTAAGATATGATTAAAAGTGTTAAAATATGGACAAGGGAAGGGATTATAGGAACAAGTATAAAGGACACATGGACAAAAACTAAGGGGGGTGGAAATGGGAGGGAAGTGGGGAGCACTGTGGGGGTGGACTGGGATGGGAGTAAAAGACAGAAAACTGTACTTGAATAACAATTAAAAAAATAAAAAATAAAATAAAATATGGATATTTGGTTTTGTTGTTCTTAGAGAATGCTTCTAATTGCCAGTAAGCCCATTTTGTGACTGGAATTTTCTGATAAACTCCCAATAGAAACAAATATTTATATGAAAAAAAAAATTTTAAATGTACTTTATATATTGTGAAGACTGTTTGTAGTAGAGCAATATTTTAGCAAGACCAGTTCCTTTGCAGCAAAATAAATAAATAAATAAATAAAGTGATGGATTCCTTGTGTTATATCCCATGTAGCCAGTAGATTCAAGTAATTGCCAAGACCACATTGGTGGGCTTATGAAGAGAGTTATCCACACTCCCCACCCACAGTGAATCACTTCATGGTGAGACTCACAAGGGTGGAGAGTGTCCAGTGTCCTGAGGCCTCTTACAGGAAACATACTGTGAAAATGCGGGTCTGTTGGCCCAAAGACAATGAGGAATGTGCAAGGGTTAAGCAACATGTGGTTAGAACATCTTGAACTCATTACAGAAAACTTTAAAAAATTAGTATAGTTTTTATTACATGATATTTTTTAAAAAGTATGATTAAATGTATGGTTATTTGTCTTTCTACAACATATGATTTTGGCAATTAGTTTAAAAGAGAAGACATCTGTTTACAGTAGGAACATAAACTTTCTAAGAGTTCTATACCTTATGAACTTACATACATTAAAATCCCATCTAGAAAAATAGCATTTAGGGAAAATTGTTGAATATACATACTCTTTCCCTTTTTGTTTCATGTATGTAATTTTTGTTAAAAATTAGTAACAGTGTGATAATCTGTATTTTTCCCCTAAAAGGTTACCATTAAGCAAAATAGAATGAGTAAAAGTAATTCATTTTAGCATCAGGATATTATACAATGGATGGTGTGACTCAGTTTTTTGGAATGTGGCCCTGTAAACAAGAAGCTTGCAGGTTCAATTCCCAACCAAGGCACTTGGGTTTTGTCCCCAGTTGGGACACATGTGAGAGGCAACTCAATGATGCTTCTCACATCAACGTCTCTATCCTTCTCTCTAAAATCAATAAGCATGTTTTTGGGTGAGGATTAAAAAAGACATTTTAAAATTTACTCCTTGATAACATGAGACAGAAATGCTAATTATTTTGGAGAATTAAGATACTTAGAATGATAGAGGTTCACCCTGATAAATTATTGAGAACTGGAATACAGTACTTTAAATATCATAGATACTGATATTACCACAATGTTGGGACATGAAAACAATACTTCTGTGAAGTTATACTATGGTGTCATATGCTGGCATAAAAACAGTAAATATAAATCAATGGAACCAAACAGAGAGCCCAGAAATAAACCCACACCTTTAGAGTCCATTAATATTTGACAAAGGAGGCAAAACCATACAGTGGGCTAAAGATGGTCTGTTCCATAAACGGTGTGAAAATTTAACAGATACATGCAAAAAAATGAAAGGAGATGACCTTACTTCACCATACACAAGAATAAACTAAAAAATGGATTAAAGATTAAATGTTAGACTCAAAACCATAAAAATCCTAGAAGAAAACATAGGCAGTAAAATTTCAGACATTTCTCATAGCAATATTTTTCCTGATATATCACCTTGGGCAAGAGACATAAAAGAAAAGATAAACAACATAGGACTACATCAAACTAAAGAGTTTTTGCACAGTGAAGGAAAACATCAGCCAAATGAAAAGACAACACATTGAGTAAGAGAACATATTCACCAATAATACATCTGGCAAGGGGTTAATATCCAAAATTTATAAAGAACTTATAAAACTCAACACCAGAAAAAATAAACAAACCAATTAAAAACTGGGCAAAACCCCTAAATAGACACTGCTTCAAAGAGGCCATATGAAAAGATGCTCAACATCACTAATCATCAGAGAAATGCAAATTAAAACCACAATGGCATATCATCTCATACTTGTCAAAATGGCTGTCATCAATAAATCAATAAACAACAAGTGGTGAAAAGAAGTGGAGAAAAAGGAACCCTTGTGCACTGCTGATGGTAATGCAGATTGGTACAGCGACTGTGGAAAGCAGTATGGAGTTACCTCAAAAAATTCAAAATGGAACTGCCTTATGATCCAGCAATCCCATTTCTGGGAATTTATCTGAAGAAACCTGAAACACTAATTTGAAAGAATATATGCATCCCCATGTTCTTTGCAGTATTGTTTACAGTAGCCAAGATTTGGAAGCAGCCTAAATGTTTATCAGTAGATGAGTGGATAAAAAAAAGCTGTGGTACATTTATAAAATGGAATACTGCTTGGCTATTAAAAAAAGATATGCTACCATTTTCTATAGTGCAGATGGATTAGGAGAACATTATGCTAAATGAAACAAGCCAGTCAGAGAAAGACAAGTGTTATATGATTTCACTCATATATGGCATCTAATGAACAAAATGAACAAACAAACAAAATAGAGACAGACCCATAGATAAAGAGCAGGCTGACAGTTATTTGGGGGAGGGGGCTTATAGGACCAGGTGAGGGGATAGAGGGATTGAGGAAAAAAGAGAAAAATACTCAAAAAAGGAAAGAAATGTGACTTTTACTCTCAAACAAAATGGAGTAACAAGAACCAGATTATGCTCAGGCATGAAGCCATCAAAACACAAATAAAAAAATGATTTTCCAAAAATTGGGAATGATATAATTAAAGACAAGAACTATTGCAAGACAGGAAAATATAAGGTGAGCCAGCTTCTTGCCTTCAGAGGAATTTCACAACACAAGGTAGAGAGAGGGACCATGGGCAAGTTTGTTGGAACCCCTGAGTTCAGGAGAGAGAAATGAGAGTAGGGACCATGAAGAGAATAGTTCATAGGACTGAGTCTAGAGAGGAGATTGTTGAACACAGAAGAAACCCAGAAGTTTTGCAGACATTTTGCCTCAATTGCTCATCTGAATATGGATTAGTGCATGTTGTAAGAAAATTCTCTAAGCCAAGGGAAGAACCACATGAAGAGATTAGAGTTAAGAGTGAGAGTCACTCACAAAGGAATAGAAGTAGTGACTTCCCCTGCTAGACAGACTGGAATCTCCTCAGTAGCAGGGAGTGCTTATTCATACTCAAAGTACTAGTCTAGTTCTGCTTAAAAAATGCCAAAAAGCAAAACTTGAAAAGAGAAGAGGAAGTGGGAAGATATATTTGAAGAAATAATGAACAACGTAGTACTAAACTTGATAATAACTATAAATCTATAGATCTAAAAATATCAATAAACCATCAAGACCAACAAATGAGACCATACCAAACAATACAATAATTAATTGCTCAAAATCAGGGATAAAAAGAAAACCTTAAAAGCAATTACAATGCAAATAAACAAACAAAAATCAAGAATACATGGTAGGTAGTGAGGAAAAGAGATAAAAATGACAGCAGATTTCTCATTGGAAAAAATAAATTTAAATCGAGAAATATCTTTAAAGTATTGAAAAATATTGCTAATTTAGAATTTTATACCTAGCAGAAATATCTTTCAAAACTAAAAGCAAAATAAGGAGGTCTTCAGACCTATAAAAGCTGAAATATTAACTTACCAGTGTACCTGAACTACAAGAACTTTAAAGTTTCTTGAGTCAGAAAAAATAATACAGGAGGTATATCCGTGCCTGCACAAAGGAAGAATAACTTAAATGGTACTACACAGATAAAATTGTAGATTTGTTTTTTTAAAGGTTTTATTTATTTTTAGAGAGATGAGGAGGGAGAGAGAAAGAGAGGGAGAGAAACATCAACGTGTGGTTGCCTCTCACATCCCCCTATTAGGGACCTGGCCCACAACCCAGGCATGTATCCTGACCAGGAATTGAACCAGTGACCCTTTGGTTCACAGGCTGGCTCTCAATCCACTGAGCCACACCAGCTGGGGCAAATTGTGGACTTGTTTATTAGTCTTTAAGTAACTTTAACAGATCATTGAATTTTAAAAATCCAATGATCAGTGGTATCAGTATTGTGTAAGGTTTATGAAATATGTAAAAATAAAATGTGTAACAAAAATACCCCAAAGTGTGACAGAAGAGAAATAGAAATATACTACTGCACAGTTTGTATAATATACATAGAGTGTGGTAATATTACCTATTTAACATAAACGGCTATGAGTTAAAGATATATACTATAAACTGTAAAGCAATGACTAAAATAATGAAAGAAAGCATTACAGCTAATCAGCCAACAAAATGCAATTATGAAACTATATTATTAATCCAAAAGAAAGCAGAAAAAGAAAAAAGAGAAACAAAGACTAAGAAAAAATATATAGCTAGATAAAAGATTAAGTCACAAATCTATCAATTATCACATTAAATCTAAATTATTTAAGTAACTCAATTAGGAGATAGTATTGCCAATTTGTGTAAAAAAGCAAGAGCCAACAATGTGCTGTCTAAATAACACCTATTTTAATTTCAAAGAAACAAATAGATTAAAAGTAAAAACTATGAAGATATACATCATATTAAATCTAATTAAAGAAAGGTGGTATAATTATATTGATACTAGATAGATTAGATAAATTAGAATAATACATTTTATTGGGAATAAAAAAATTCATAATGGAGAAGAGGTGAGTAATCAAGCAAATATTTCTAAATATTAATACACCTAAAATAAATCTTCAAAACACATAAAACCAAAATTAACAGGCATGCAAGAGAATCTAATAAATCTACATTCATAGTCAAAGGTTTTACTACTCTCTCTCTCTCAGTATCTGATAGGGGAAATAAAGAGAGAATCATGAAAGGTACAGTAGGCTTGAACAGCACATTTAACCAGTGTGGTCTAATTGACAGGCATAGAGCACTTACCCAAACAACGGCAGATTATCTCTTCTCTTCAAGTATACACATGGCATTCATTTACCGAGACCACATGATGGGCCATGAATAACTCCCAGTACATTTACAGGCATTCAAGTGCTGTCATATGACCATGCCGAGAAACAGAAACACAAAAACATAGCATTTTCTAAACCTGATGAAGTTACAATAGAATTCAATAGCAGAAATTAAAATTGAATTCAATACCTGGAAAATTTTGAAATAATTGTAAACTATATTATCCAATTCTAAATAACTCACAAGTTAAGAAATCAAGAGAATTTTTAAATATTTGGAATTGAATGAAATCAGAATTTAGAAAAAAACACTAAAATAGTATTTAGAAAATGATTCTTAATATAAACATTTATATTATAATGTAACATATTAATGTAATGCATATTAGAAAGAAGGCTCAAATCAATTACCTCAGCCCCCACTCGAAGAAACTAGAAAAAGAAGAAACATTTATCTAATGTAAGGTAAGCAAGAAAAATAACACAGAATAGACAAGAAATCAAGAAAATAGAAAAAATAAACAAGAAATAGAAAACAGTAACACAATAGAAGGAATTCAGAACACCAAAAACTGGATCTCTGAGATCAATAAATTTATAGATTTTAGCTAAATGTATCAGAAAAAAAACAATAGAAAACACAAAAGACAGTTATCAGAAATGAAGAAAAAAATCCAGATTCTAGAAATAGCAAAAAGATAATAAGTGGCTATTAAACAATAATTTCATGCCAACAAAATTTACAAGTTATATACTAATAAAATGAACAAATTTATTGAAAAACAAACTACTAAAACTCATTCAAGTTGAAATAACTAAACTAAATAGGTTATATCTGTTTTAAAAATTAAATTTGTATTTAAAACCTTCTCATAAGGAAAATTCTACACCCAAATGGCCTCAATAGTGAATCCTACCAAATGTTTAAGGAAGAAATAAAAATAATTCTATGGAAACTCTTGCAAAATTCTGAAAAGAATGGAATATTTCTCAATTCATCCTGTTAAGTTGGCATTATCCTCACAAGTAGACTAATACATCCCAACAAAAGAAAACTACAGATAAATATCCATCATTAACTAAGGTGCAAAAATTCTTAAGATCAATATTAACAAGTTGAATCCAATAGTATGTAAACTTACATTATATCATGACCCAGGGGAGTTGACTTCAAGGTTGGATGGTGTACAAATTATCTGTCAGTGTGCTCTCTAGTATAGACAAATAAAAATGATAAAACCATATGATTATCTTAATGAATGTAGGAAAAACACATCTGAAAAAATAAAATATCCGTTCTTGTTACAAACTACTAGCAAATCAGGGCTAGAAGGGAACTTCTGGTATATGAAAGACATACCCAAAATCTACAAAAAGCGTGATGCTTAATGATTAGATTGAATGCATTTGCCACTTTGATATAATATCATATAATGGAAATAAATACAATCTAGCTAGAAAGAAAAAAGTGAAAAACAGCCTTCATTTTAAGATGCCAAGATTATCTTTCTAAAAAATAAAAATAAATCCATAAATGGCTACTAGAAGTAAATTGTGCAACGTTTAAAATTTATGAATTATTTATTTGTGGAAATTCTCACCTAATATTTTTGGACCCTGGTTGACCGCAGGTTAACTGAAACCACAAGTGGCAAACTGTGAATAAGGGAGAGCTACTGTATTGGCTTAAAGACAGACGAATGGCCAATGGGACAGAACACAGAATCCAAAAATAAACCCACACAAGTACAGACAGACAAGTACAGATACATACACAAACAATTTAGTGGAGAAATTTTATTGTTTAATAAATGTTACTGAATAAATTGATATCAATGTTGGTTTTCTAGGGTTATCCTAATAAAGTAGCACAGATGGGGTGGTTTAAATCACAGAAATTTATCTCCTCCTAGTTCTGGAGGATAAAAGTCCAAAGGTTAAGTTGTTGGCAGGACTGATACCTTCTGAGACCCCTTGCTTTGGCTTGCAAATAGTTGTCTTCTTCCTGGGTCTTCAGTGGCCTTCCCCGTGTTTCTCTGCATGTGTCTTTCTTAAGAGCTTCTTCTTAAAATGACAGTAATGTCATTTTCCCTAAATTCTTCTTAAAATGACACTAATCATATCGGGTTAGGGACCATACTAATGATTCCACTTCACCTTATCTTTTTAAAGACACTATCTCCAAATAGAGCACATTCTGACGTACAGGGGGTGAGGGCTCCAGATATAAATTCTGGGGTGACATGATTCAGCCTACAGCTATATCCACAGGCAAACAAATGAACTTCAGTCTGCATCTCAACATTTGTCCTCTGAAAGATTTGCATTACATTGTTCATAGCAGTGTTATTTCTAATTTCTAAAAATTAGAAGTTGCCTAAGTGTCTCTTCACAGCTGAATGGATGGACAAAGTCAGTTATAGTGGGATACTATTCGGCAAAAAAAGAATGAAATGATACCGGGTAAGTTGTGACTGACCTACAAAACCATTATGCCAGGTGGAAGAAACCAGACACAAAAATATCACACATTTTATGGTTCCATTTATACTGAATGTCCATAAAAAGCAAACATATTAAAAAACTTGATGATTGGTTGCCTGGGAACAAGGAATGAACTAGATGAGTACGAGAAATCTTGGGGAGGGGATGAAAATGCTCCTAAACTAACTGATGGTTATAATTGTATCACTTGATAATGTTCCTAAAAATCATTGAAACATATACCTGAAATGTATAAAATTAATGATATGTAAAGCATACCTCAATAAATGTATTTAAAACATATTCAGGAAAATAGTTTTCATTTTGGAATTTAGATAATGATCATAGCTTAGGACAAGATAATTAACATAATAGGATATTGTATATTCAGACACCAATTTGCTTACAATTTCAATGTGCATATTTTAAAACTGCTTCATATTTTAAGGTATGTATTTATGTTGTATTGTTGTTCAAGTACAGTGGTCTCCATTTTCACCCCACCATACCCTCTGCCCCACCCATCCCTGCCCCCCACCCTTGAACTTACCCCTTTTGGCTTTGTACTTGTGTCCTTTATACCTGTTCCTTGATGACCCTTCCCTTTCTTTCTCCTGTTATCCCCCTCCCCCCTCACTCTGGTGACTGTCAGTTTGTTCTTTATTTCAATGTCTCTGGTTATGTTTTGCTTACCTGTTTGTTTTGTTGATTAGGTTCCACTTATAGGTGAGAACATATGGTATTTGTCTTTCACTAAACATTTATTCTGCTTTACTCTTTCAATTAATGCTATTTTCTGACAAGCTATATATACTATTACTCTAAATATTAGAAAATTTAACTTTGGATAAGAGGATATAAAATAAACTAGAATGTAAGATCCATGATTTTGAGGATTATTTTCCTCTACAGTCTCAGAATTAATAGGGCTTCACAGAGGGCAAACACTCAATTTTATAGATTGAATGAATGAAGAAATGAATGAATGAAGTGATTATACAATAACGAATGTATTTTTTCTAAATTCCAATCAGTTGCTCAATTTGATGAGAATTATTTAATGGTGGAATTCCTTTGTGATAAAATAATACCAGAAACATTTCAATTCTATTTGTTTTTTCAGCTACCAATTCCTGCTCTGTAAAATGCAATCTAAATTGTGTCTGTAACCTGCTATTCTTTATTCACCAAATATGAATAATATCTCAAAAATTGTTTGGAGATGACCCAATGGGTAAGCATTCAGAATTACTTTAGATAGGACTCATTTTAAGAAATGTGCAGATTAAACTTAGACTGTTTCCTCCTTCATTTTCGTGCCGTCACCCCACGGACTGTTGTCTGGCAGGATCCCAAAGCAATTGCAAATTCCAGCATCCAAAATTTCATGTGAAATTTACCTAGGACAAAGGCTGCTTGTAGTTTTTTCAATGATCACTTTCTTTCATAGCCTGGCACATAAAAGATGGAGATTTTTCTCACTCTTTCCCTGAATAATGGATTTCTAAAACATATTAGACCCCTCCAGTATAACATAAACTTAGGGAGTATGTGGTAGAATATCTCAGGAGAGCCCTGCCAATAAACACAAAGAATTAAACAGCCCACACTTTTGTTTTATTAGTCTACCCCAGTCCCATGAGATACAGTAGTAGTAAAATTAATTCATCCAACATTCTTTAATACTTGCCAGACTAGATGGGATCCTCTTCACTTCAGTGATGGGTTGATAGCTTCATTTTGGAAATGTTTGTCCAGACCCAAGAGCTTGAGTTCAGTGCAGTTTATTTACTTGGGAGATTTTGGGCAGGAAGTGCAATGCTCTTACCTGGCAGAAGGAGAAAAGGTGAGAGACTTGCCTTCATTTTGAGTTGTGCCTAATTCAGTTTGAAAGAAAACTGTGGAGCCGAAGTGAGAAGAAATATATAATCTATAGGCTGGATTTAAAATTAGCTTCACCCCAACATCTAAAATGAAGTCTCATTATTCTGTATATCCCAACTTTTCATCTACTGTCTAAGGACCACTTATATTTGAACCTTTTTAAGGCATGAAAAGGCTTACAGCCACATCTTTGGTTTTTTTCATGATGCGAAACTACATTCCTATTTCAAGCCAATGGAGCTCCAATTATACTTCTTTGCATTACATCAGAGATGTTCTGTGGGCATGGGGGGAGAAGAATTAACTGCATTCTTCTTGAACAAAGGTATGTCCCTCTCTGAAGACCTTGACTTCCAAAGTAAGGATGCTTCTACGTCTACTGTGGACTGGTTCACATCTATGGCACTTCTGCCCCTTACATTGTCTACCCTGACCACACCTAATTGTACCATGCCCTTCTACCACCATGGCCAGACCCACAACAAGGCAGAAACTCACAAACCGACCAGTGTACTCACTCAGAGCTAGTCAGTCAGACTGCATGGAATACCAGGTCGATAGGAAATCTGGACATGCAAGGTCAGGATGTCCAAACAGGTCATGCTCTGATGCTTTTCTGCAAATACTTAATAGGATTCTAGAAGCAAAGCATTTAAAAGCCTATGGTTTAAAAAAAAATATTTAAATACCTCTGAACCACCAGAATGCTTCAAGATCATAGTAATGTTAGAGTAAAGCTAACTAAAAAGCCATAACAAACAAGACAAAAATCTTTAAAGACCAGAAATGTCAGAGGAAGGGCCTGCTGGGATCTGGAGAGAGAAGCAGGCGGAGCCCGCTAACTACCTACATCAAGTTTCTGATTTGTCATCCTTCCTTTGGCTTCACATTCAATGGGCTGGCTATGATGGCTTCTGGCATTAGGTCTCATAGTCACATAGGACAATACTTAGAAAGATAAAAGGACCACCTATTTTTTAGGTCCCCTCTCGGAGAAGAAAATCTTCCTCTGAGGCTTCCAAGTGGGCTTCCCCATATCATTGACATGACAATAGAATATCCTGTCAAAAATATTCTATTGACAGGATATGTCACACCCTAGATTCTTACTACTTATCAGGTTTATTTTTTCCTTTTACTAGAATAGGAGAAATATACCTATTTTTACTTTAGTCATCTCCCTTGGAAAGCTTAGTGTACATTCATATTGCCTGGCCAGTGCTATAGTCTGATTTTAACAATTCGCTAGTTTGCAGAAAAGAAACTTTCTTTTGCTTTGATTTCTCTATGTCTTGACTCAGTAAGTGCAATTGTGAAAAATCTGTTATTTTAAAATAAGGACAGCATTTCTCACTAAATCGCTATACTCCCAATCACTTCCAAGATAAGTGTTATCTTCTAAGGCTGGAGATTTTACTGTATTTATTTTTGTTGTTGTTCCTTCTGAATGCCTTAAGAGACATGAAGTGTTAGGTCACTAATACTTTTTTCAATCATATCATTTTAGAATATTTTAAACACATGTAGGGTATTTTCAGAGATGTTCTTTATTTTATATCTTGAACAAACGTTTGCTGATATCTGTGGTGTGGTTTTAAGGCATCTGTAGGAATAACTAGTCAGGTCATTCAATTTAAAGGAGCTTATTTCTTAATGTCACAAAAGAGAACAAACTTGGTATACACACGGAGAAAACTATAATAAGAGAAGATATTTTTAAACATCTGTTTTGATAAATGCAGAAATAAAACCAAGTGCCATGAATTACTTTTAAAATGTAATTATTGTAGAGTTTGCCATTTACTGCCCTTCTAATATGTTTATCGAATTTATTTTCTATTTCATTTCATTAAAATGACCTCATTTTCAGTTCTGACAGATCTTATTTTACATATTATCTTGATCTTTACAAATCATACATGGGAAGAAGCCATCAAGGAAAAAGAAAATTGGAGATAGATGTGATTTCTAATCCAGAAAGCCCCCTATACATAGAATGTTATTGGATACTTTCAAATAAGTATGAGGTTAATATTTTTATAACCTAAGGGAAGATGGATCTTTCTTATCTACTGTTTTTTTTATTTATTATATATCAATCATGAAAATTTCCTCTTTTAAAAACTTACTACCATTAATTCTATTTTGCAAACCTATTATAGAACAGTTTTCCTTTCCAGAAATGATTGCTAATTGATCATTAAAAACATTCTCACCCCTTGTTCTTTCTAAGAGCTGTTAAGTCATGGGAGCATCAGAGCAGCCAACTAGGAGAGGGGGGCACATTCATCGGCACGCACTGCCAGGACATCCAGTCCAGGAATCAGGGAAGAAGAAGAAACTGAGCAAAGGTAAGGCTTTCTTTTGGAACCACACTCATTGTAGTACCACAGGTAGCCCTCAGTATAAATGACACAGTCGCTTTTGTTACAGGACTGCCTAGAGGGGCCTCGGGAAAGGTAAACCGCCAGGCACTTCTGGCCCTAAGAGATCCAGTGCCTCAGGAAGTACCAGGGGAAGTCCTCCGAAGGACGTTGCCAGAGCCCAGACTTCTGCTGGAGCACACAAAGGCTGGTGTAAGTGTCCCAAGGGGTCTAGGTGAAATCCCAACACTATCCAATTCAGGGATAAATCCTGAAACAAAGGTCTACATGTATTTGCAGATTGACCAGTTGAAAGTATGCTTCTTAAACCACAGGAGTTAAATTTGGCCCAGGGCAAGTACATTTGGCCACCAAGTATCTTGGGCCCACTTTCAGAAGTTAACCCCTAAGATTAAGTGCAGTCTTTCTGCATTTAGCAAAACTGTATTTCCCCCACCCACAGCTTTTGTGTTAATAGAATCATTTAAGGAAATTCCTAACATTTTGAACATGAAAGAGATGCTAAAACAAGGGTATATAAAGCTAGGATTTCACGTGTGAAAAAGAGAGTTTCAGAAGTAATTTAAACATAATACTAATTATATCAGATTTTTTTTAGTTTGCTCATTATTAGCTCAAATAGTTTGGCACAGATGCAGCATGGAATCTCTGTGATGTCTTACAGAAGGGACTAAATTTATTTGGGCTCTGGCATTTTAAGGTTTTTAAAATTAGAAAGAGAAAGACATTTTTTAAAAACCGTGTAAGTGTGATCAAATGTCAATGTGTAATAAATAAATATGGTTTCCATTTTACAATCCAGTATTGTGTTCAAAGGTTTAGACTTACCGTGTGGTTTTTTAAAGATGATGCCACGCAGCAGGTATAAACAAGGTAAATAAATACTCAACATGCAATATCGTGTTAAATATCGTGATATCGTGATATTCCAAAATATCGTGATATTTTGGAATATCGTGTTAAATGCATTTAAGTGTGTAAAAGACTTGGTGGAACATTAAAGTTTAGTCTCATTTCATATGACTTTCCTTCCCTTTGTCTTCAAACTTGATATCAGCCTTATTAATGAATGGCTATTTCGTTAGGAATACCTACTAACATTGTTCTATTAAGAAAAGGCCCCCCCTTCACACACTCTTAAGTCCGTACCTTTTTGTGTTATACAGCCAATGACATATACTATCTAAAGTTCTCCGGTGCATAAAATAGTGTCATAAATTGGGAAATTATATATGATCATTTTTAGCCATAGAGCTATAATTCTGAAAATGACTATAAAATTCCAAACTTGGGACTACTGTCTGTGAGGTGCCTGCAACCACTGCTTTGGACTGATGCCAGCAGCTTCCAGAGGACTGCCTCCCCTGGGCCACCGCTACCTCGTCCCTCCTGTTAACCTCCCTGGGCCAAGCCACATCCTCTGCCTGGCACCTGTTCTGTGCCTGGGTAATGATCAAAAGAGAGCTCACATGTTTCTGATGCTCTTTCTATGTTCCTCTCTTATTCTTCCCTCATTGTATGATTTCATACCCTTTTAAGATTACATGACATTGTAGTTCTAACATGCAGGGTGAGTTAACCCTCAGTTAATATATTTGGTAACAAAATTAGCTGGTATATTCTATTTTACCATGAATTTTCTTCTGTTCAAACATTAGGGAATATTGTATGAAACTCTGTGATCAAGTCTCAGTTTAGGGAAAAAAAAATAAAAATCAAGGTGGAGTGTGTTATTTCATAGGTGGGTTGACATTCTCCTGACATATACTTTCCAAACTATGTCTTTTGGACTAAGAAGATTTTCATTTGAGCTCCACTCTTTGTTGGGAATATCCCTTAGGATTGCCCTTCATCTAGAATCAAATCTCTAGCATTCTCCAAAACTCTTGAATTATGGAGTGCTGACAAGGGTACTATAGAGACTTAATTCTCAGACACATGCAAAAGTAGTGGAACAGCCCACCCTGAAGATCCCATGGGAAGGGCTGAGAGCACTGACCTCAGGTCCATCAAACGACCCTTTATTTTTAAGAGTTGGGAAACTGCCATATTGACATGGGAAGGGTTTGAGACAAAATAAAATCCTTCTGGAAAATAATTTATTTTCATTTAAAGTGAAAACAATGCTTTTGGTCAATTGCTAATTATCCACATCACTATTAATCTTAAAATATATAAAATATACAAATAATATATAATATGTGCACATGTAAGGTACATGTATGTTTAAATCTGCGTGATGTGTTCACCACCCACATGAAGGACAGTTGCATCTGCTTAGCTTTGTTCTTTGGCTAAATTCATTTGTAAACTTAGTGGGTGATTTAAAATGGGCTCTAGAACAGCCCAAGGATGTTCCCAAACACACACTCAATGGTTCCATTAATGAATCTGGGGGAGGCTTTGCTTTCTGGATGGCTTTACAGCTCCCTGGATTATCATCTTTGCTTAAATTATTGCACCAAGGCCCTTGGTTCAGCTGTCACTTATTCTGCCTAAGTGGCATTTACGATACAAATTTCTCCCACAGGTGTGTTTCAGGAATGATATTTTAAAAAGCAAAATGCATTAATAAATCAGATTTTATTTTTTAACTACGTGCAGTTCTGTGTCCACATGAACCATTCACAGATACAGGTTAATATGGACTTGGCTTAAATGTATTTTCTTCTGAAGAATCACCTAAAATGTTTAAAATCCATCTTTGTATGAATACATGATCAGATCTCTTTAAAAGCTTAACAACAAACTGTCATAACCAAGAGAAGCCTAATGAAATATGACAACTAAATGTAATGTAGTTTCCTGGATGGGATCCTAGAACAGAGAAAGGATGTTAGGTAAAATCTAAGAAAATCTGAATAAACTATAAACTTTGGTTAATTATAATGTATCAATATTGGTTGGTTAATTGTTTCATATGTGCCCTACTAAATTTGATGTAAAATGTTAATAATAGAGGAAGGGCCAGTGAAAGATACATAGGAATTCACTGTGCTATCTTTGTAATTTTTATGTAAATCTGAAACTATTTGAAAAAAATTTAAAGAAAATGTTATTAAAAAACAATGCTTCACATCCAAAGTCAGTCTTCATTATCTAAGTAGTAACAATCACTCATGACAAATTGATCGCTAAAAGGTCCCTCCTTCTGCCCCACGCTGTATCTGTGTACTTTGTGATCTACCCTTCCAGCTCTTCTCATCGGGAGGAGGAGACTTTCTCTCTCCTTAAATCTGCATTGACCTTGTGACTAGCTTTCTATAGTAAGAAGTGATGGAGTCCCAGTTTCCAGTCTCAGTATGCTTGCTTCCACTGTCTCTCTCTTAGAGCCCTGTCCTCATCATTGTGGAGGACAAGAGGCCTGTGCATGTGCGAGAGTCCAGCCAGCATCAGCCAAGCCACCCAGCTGACCTGCAGCTCAGCACAGCTGACTCTGAGTGACCACTGAGGGGACGTGCAGTCAGAGAGCCCCGCCTGACCCAGAGTCCCATAAAAAGCATAAATATACTTCAAATGGCTAAGTTTTAGGGTGTTTTTACTGCAACGTTACATATATGCCACTGATATTGCACAAATAATGAATAAAATTAATTCCATGTCTACCTTATACATAATAAAAGACTTATGTAAAACAATTTCTCCATGTGTTAACATGGCACACTTAAACTAAATGATCATTTTCCTTATTATATCCTCCCTTAGCTTTCTCTAAGCAATCTTTCACTAAAAATGAATGGGTTTAAACTAATAAGAACAGATACTACATTTGGTTTTAACCAAAAGACCAAGAAACGATGAACCCCAATAGTTGATGTACTTAGGTTAGCCAAGTACCCACTTGTAGCCTCGGCTCAAGTGTATAGAACAAACAGACTAACTTACTAACAGACTTCCTAACAACCTTCCTTCCTCTATATGTGGGGCATTTCAACTTGCCAGGTGCCTGCTTATAGCTTCATGCTTGTATGTATTTCATAAATAAATTTACCATCTCTTTTACTCTAATAAATGAATGAATGAATGAATGAATACACAAACAAACAAACAAATAAATAAATGCACATGCCTATGGCTAGGAAGAACTGCCATCATTAAAATGTCCATGCTACCCAAAGCAATCTATAGATGCAATGAAAATTCTATTAAGATTCCAATGATGTATTTCATAGAACTAGAACAAATATTTTAAAAGTTTATATGGAACCGCAAAAGGCCCTGTATAGCTATGTAACAGTATGTACTGGCATAAAAACAAATACATAAATCAATAGAACAGAATAGAGAGCCCGGAAATAAACCAACAGCTTCATAGCCAATTAATATTTGACAGAGAAAGCAAACACGTTCGATGGGCTAATAATAGTTCATTCATTAAATGGTGTTGGGGAAATCCGACAGATAGGTGCAGAAAAATGAAGACCATCTTCTTACAGCACACACAAGATCAATTTAAAATGAATTAAAGACTTAAATATTAGACCCTAAAATATTAAAATCCTAGAAGAAAACATAAGTAGTAAAATCTTAAGCATTGCTTGTAGTAATATTTTATCTGATCTATCTTCCCAGACAAGAGAAAAAAAGAAAAAGATAAAGATGGGACTATATCAAACTAACAAAATTTTGCACAGCAAAGGAAACCATCAACAAAATAAAAATGCGACCCATGGAATAAGAGAACATATTTACTGATACATCTGATAAGGGATTAATATCCGAAATTTATAAAGAACTTACAAAAGTCAACAGCAAAAAAACAAATGGTACAATTAAAAAATAGGCAAAGAACCTGAGTAGATAGTTCTCCAAAGAGGACATACAGATGGCCAATAGACACATGAAAAGATACTCAACATCCCTAATCATCAGAGAAATGCAAATTAAAACCACAATGAGATACCACCTCACACTTTCAGAATAGCTATCAACAATAAATCAACAAATAAAAAGAGCTGGTGAGTGTGCGGAGGAAGGGGAAACACTTTGTACTGTTGGTGGGAATGCAGACTGGTGCAAGCACTGTGGAAAGCTGTATGGAGACACCTCAAAAATTTTAAAATGCATCTGCCTTTTGACTCAGAGATCTCACTTCTTGGAATTTACCTGAAGAAACCCAAAACACTAATTCGAAAGAACATAAGCACCCCTATGTTCTTTGCAGTGTTATTTACAATTGCCAAGATATGGAAGCAGCTCTAGTGTCCACCAGTAGATGAGTGGATAAAACAGCTGTGGTACATTTACACAATGGAGTATTACTTGCCTACAAAAAAGAAGAAAATTTTAATCTTTGTGACAGCATGGATGGAGAACATTATGCTAAGTGAAATAAGCCAGCCAGAGAAAGACAAATACCATATGATCTTACTCATATGTGGAATCTAATGAACAAATGGAACTAACAATCAAAATAGAGATAGACTCACAGATAGAGAACAGGATGGCAGCTATGGGGGTGGGGGAGTTCGGCATGGAGGGATTAAGCAAACAGGAAAAAGGACTCATGGACATGGACAACAGTGCTGGGATTGTGGGAGTGGGTATAAGGGGCTAATTATAATGGGAAAATACAATAAAAATTAAAAAATAAATTAAAAATATTCCAAATATTTTTTAAAAGCCACAAAAAATGCAGTGGAGTTGAATTTCTTACAACAGGCTCTTTTACATTACAGTTGCCTTTCTTAAGATTAGAGTTTATGCCAATATGCCAAGAAAAGATATCATAAGCCCTATTGTCATTAATGATCATTTTTTTTCTGAGCCTCTTTTTCGGACACAATTCTTCACAGTTAACAGGAAGAATTCTTTTGAGGCTGCTTACCAATGACAAAAATCTTCCTTATCAGAGTTTCATGGAAGGTTATAAATGTGAAAATAACACAATTAGATGATCAAGTCCAAATCCTAGCTTGCTCTGAACTAACATTGTATGCTGTAGGTGTATTATTTACTATCTCTGTGAGGTTTTATGGTTCTCAGCTCTACACTGAGGACTTTAAGAACTGCTACCTCGTAAGTATTTTATGAAGATTAAATGACATGACATTTAAGGCTTAGCAAGTTGCATGGACCTTTATAACTACTCAGACAATGTTGTTACTACTGATATTTCTCCATGTGTCAGAATTTAGAGAATTCTGGTAACGACCTGTGCTAATATTCTACTTTCACATGTTTTGGTTACAGAATTAATCCAAAAAGTCAGCATCCTCTCTCATTTGGAAAATTCAACTTCTGTTCGCTGTCATAAAATCAGCTCAAGCATTGATAATCAGGGTACACAAAAAGCAAAATAGAAAAGACAACACTAAAAAGAAATAAGGAATAAAAAGTTATCAAAGGTGGAAGACATTTGTAGGGCAATCACTGCTACATGCATGCAAGAGTGTTAAACGTTTACCTACATTATCCTCTAGGGGTGTCCAACCTTTTGGCATCTCTGAACCACACTGGGAAAAGATGAGTTTTCGTGGGTCACATGATAAATACGCTGCAACATGTAATTACAAAACGTCTTACAATGTTTTAAGTAAAATTATGATTTGGTGTTGGGCAGCATTCACAGCCATCCTGGGCTGCCTGTGGCCATAGGCTGCAGGCTGAGGTTTGGACTCCCCTGCATCTCTCCAGTGCCTTTGTGAGGTAGCTGTGATTAATACTTGTTTTAAAGTTGAGAAAAACATAATTAAGAAAGTTTCAATAACTTGCTCAGGGACAAAAGCTAATGGGGTGGAGGAGCCAGAACGCAAACCCAACAGAGCCGGACAGAGCCGAGGGCGCCCCTGGCACCTTGCCACACTAACTGTATGCCCCCTGGAGTCTTCCATACAAGCCTGATGCGCGCAGTGTACATACCAGCCTTAAATAAAGTCTTGGATTTTGTTACTGTGCCAATGAGAACAGGCCCTTACCCTTCACAACTACCTTCAAATAACACACTTATTTCACTCAGATATATCATGATGGTCCACCACTGCAGTGATTTCCTTATAATCAAATGTGTTTGTTAAACAGATCAGACAGACATTCAGGATGCTAATGCTGTTCCCTGAACCCTAGACTTGTAGGATTACACAAAGCAGCTCTTTCACATCCCTTTTTGATATTGGATTTCAAAACAAAAGTTAGTGATAGTTTACCAAGAACACTTTAATATTCTTTTTGTCAGGCGAGGGATAAGATTGTTAACACGTTTTGGAGATTTGACTCCAATATTTAGAATGTATAGTTTGAAAACAAGCCTAGGGATTTTGTAACAAAGTTTCCTAATGTGCCCATGCTCTGTTCTTATTATTAAAAAGTGAAATATTTATATGATCTGAAGAGAAGCCAGATACCTCTATTTTTATTATTGATAACACAAGTTTAATAGAGCACAGTGTGTCTTGAACCATCTATTCTCAGCTTCCTTCTCCCTGGGGAAGAGAGAGAAGACCTCCTTGCACAACCATTTCAGAGGTGAGTGTAGATAGTAATGAGCAGTGCATCTGTTTCATGCCTTAGGGAACTTCTGTGTTCGGCCTACAAGTAAGATCTCCACCAGTGCCATTAATCCTGAATGGCGAATGAGCCTCTCTACGCCCAACATGAAGAGAATAGAACTTCCACGGGTGTGGCAGGGAATGTTGATACAGTCTCGGAGCAGAAACTGCTGGTAGAGTTCCTACCTGTGCAATCGGCACTGATGTTTTTCTTTAGAACAAAAGTTAGGAGCCAAAAGTTAGATTCCTTTTTTCCCTTTACATTCTCTTTATAATAGGATGGAAGTTGCTGTTAGCAAGTTTTGTAGAATGTGAATGTGTGCAGGTGTAGAACAAGTCTCCCCCACGTGCTACTCTGGCGTGCTGATTATTTTGAGCTGAAAATAAGTCTCACAGGGCTCAGGAAGAAGCACTGGCCTTCCCCTTTACTGCCTAAAAGAATCTAAGATAGAGGACCTGCTCCAGGAAGGGAAGCCTCACAGGTAACTGTGGTTTAATCTGATCCAGGTGTGACGGCAAAGCCCATTGGATCTACATCCTCCCTGTGTCCCACTGTTTCAAGATGACCCAGCAAACACTTATTTACTAAAAACATCAACTCTTTAATTTGCCTGACTTCCCTTTGAAGTCTCAGACCCCTGCTTCCCACTTTTTAATCCAGAACGACATAGATACCTCACTTTGCCTTACTGTCTTTGGAAACTTCATGCTTATGTGAATTCCCCCTAAGCATGTGTTAAAATTTGATATTTTCCTGTCAATCTGCTGTATGTACTTTGAATTATTCAGCTAGACAGAAGAATTAAGGGGTAGGGAGAAAGCTACCCCATCCCCTACAAATGTGTGGGTGTGTAAATACACATATATGTTTAATTGCAAAATTATCTTATCGCTAAAGAAGCTTTAATGACCTAATAAGGTTGGGGAATAGTACAAAATTCTTCTTAGGAATAGAAATCTGACTAAAGTAGATACTTCATTCTTTAAATATTTCTATATGATTTTGGCCCACAAGGCTTAGAAAATCCCTGGAAAATAATTCCCCAAATAGAATAAAGTACATAGAATGAGTTTGCAAATATTCTCATCTCTTTTTTTTTTTTTTTTGCTATTTCATTTCTCTATGTTTTAATGGATCTATATGGTTAAAAGAAAAGCAGAATTCAAAATACTTTTGCCTTGATTCGTGTTTTGTTATTTATATTTAGTTTCTCTTTATGTATCAAAAAAATAGCCATACCACTTCTTAATAACTGCAAACTCTCTATTGATTGTTACTTCTATATTTATTTTTTATATTTATTATTTAACAATGAGAACCATTGACTCCAGGATTCTAGGTCTCCAAGAAAGCTTGGGAAGAAGGCTGCTTCTTCAGCTTATTGTTACTTAGGCTGCTGGAGCTTATTCCTTGGGGACCCCTGGAGGTGCTACACAGAGCTTACAGCACACAGTGAGTGTACAGTGACCATCACCTGCTTAGATGCTTCTTTGTGCTTCTAATTTAATCTTTATAGTATTTTTTCAATTATCATTTAGCCCTCTTAACCCCCTTCCCCACAAATCACCATACTATTATCCATGTCCATGAGTCCTTTTTCCTGTTTGCTCAATACCTCCCCCCACCAGCTGTCATCCTGCTCTCCATCTGTGAGTCTCTCCCCATTTTCCTCATTAGTTCAGTTTGTTCATTAGATTCCATATAGGAGTGAAAACCTGCTTAGATGCTTCTTAAGTAGAAAGGAAGATATGGTGGAACCTAATCAACAAAACAAACAAACAAGTAAAATAGAACCAAAAACATTGACATAAAGAACAAACTGACAGGAACCAATTGGGAGGGGAAAGCAGGGGAGAAAGAAGGGGAAAGGTCATCAAGGAACATGTATAAAGGACTCATGGGCCAACCAAAGGGGGTAGGATTGAGGGTGGGAGGTGGGGGTCGGTGGGGCAGGGAAGAGCAGTGGGGGGAAATGGAGACAACTGTACTTGAACAACAATAAAAAAGAAAAAACAGTAAAAAAATAAAACATAATGTGACAACTAAAAAAAAAAAAGGAAGGAAGATAGGGTTCCCCCCCAATAAAACTGGAATATATTGATTTCACACTCACCCTTCACTATTATTCATTTGATTAACAGCATAACATTATTTTACATAAAAACATTTGTAGCTTCATTGGTTGGAGGATTTTTTCTATCTTCTGCTCTTGCCACGTTTTTTGAACATTTGGACCTGCACAGTATCAAAGAAAAGCTCTCTTTTCATAAAACTCCAGCTTTGAAAAAAAAATATTTTATGGTGATTCAAATCATATAATGTTCAGCCTGATACGTTTTATTTTAATTCCATAGTTATATGACGTGAGGATATCTAAACATTTTTATTGAATATATTTTGCCTATTTTTTTAATGTAATAACTAATTTTTCATTATAAAATAAGTTTGCAAATGGTAATACCACTAAACACCTAGTGATTAAAGATAATTACCAGTTGAAATAATTATGAGTATTTGGAAGACAAAGGGAAGAAAGTGAAGCCACATGCCAGAAACAGATATATCCACTTGTCACCATGAATAGTATGGGTTTGTGTTGAATTTATTAGTCCCAAGAAGAAAAGGCAAATGTCCATTTTTTTTATTGAAACTGAGTTATATTTAAGCCAATTATTAGTTAAGGACCAGGTCCCTAGATACAACTATTTATAGGGTATGAAGCAATTATGAGAAATATTAGGATTTATGGAAAGTGTCCATGGCACTCCCTTAAATAGCTCAGGGAGGTCAGGCATATAATTCCCTTCACATATGGTACATTTTTCCTGTGTTGAAATTTTAGTGCACCAGATACAAATGGAGTTAGATTGCATTAACATGGCTCCTTAAATATTATTGCTCAACATTACCATACGATAAAAACTAATCTCCCTTTTTACTGAGCATATGGGCATTATTCTACGGAAAGCAGCTGTGACTAATTCTGTCATATCTAAGAGTAACTCCCACCTGTCAAATGTCTTTGGATCCATTTATTCCTCCATAATTAGAATGTTCTATTGGTTGATATATATTTTGCTGCTCCTTAAAGCAAGCCATAGTTCTGCCTTTATAAAACCTAGATTTTTAAAATTACAGCTTTAGAGTGTTATTATTGTAATAATTTTGTACCCACCAGATGCTTTTTTACAAAAAATAATTACTGCTTTTTATACAGATATGAATGTGTAAATGCATGTGTGTGCAGGCATATATGTTCATATTTTTAAGTCGGCATGCAAATACATTATTTAAAAATTGCTTTAACTCATCTGGTACCATTCCCATTGCAACTCATACTCTGAAAACAGCTTTATGAAGGAGACAGAATAACAATTAATGTCCAGTGGGTATGGTTTATATGCTCTTTTGTGTGTCAGTATTAATGCATGGGGTGTTTTTTTGTAGAAACTTCAGCAGTTGCTATAAAAGAGTGAGAACACATACTCAGTGTTGAAGGAAATCAGTAAGATGTTGTTTTATTGCTAGTACTGTCACAGAGCAAAACCATCTGTCCTTGATGGTGAGCCATCAAAATGTAGTATATTCCTTCTAGCCATCTCTTTAGAAATCACAATGATAAACTATAAAGAAACTAAACAAAAGAAAAGAGAAGAAAGGGCATTCAGACTCTTCCTGTAGTCCATCATGATGAAACTATGGAAGGGTACCTCCCTGGGCGGAGGAAATAATTGAGGCCAATCAATTACTCTGCTGTGAGCTGAGCCAATCACCAGCTTAGCTAGCAGCAGGACATACTGGACTGACTGAAGACTCACCACTTTTGGCAAAGCAGATGCCGCAATCTGGAAAGGAAACAAAGGTCCCTACTTAAAAAGAAACAGAGAGAGATGACTGATCTGAGGCCTAAAGTTCAAAGCAATATCCTTGGATGGTTCTCTAAGGAAAATTAGGCAATCTCTGAGTAAAATAACTCATTTATTTCTTTCTCTTCTATTGGTAACTGTCACACATCAATGTGTTTAAGTATCATTATAAGTAGCTTATTAGTCTGGCAGACTCAGATATTTCATTAAGTCCTGAAGAGCTCTCATACTGGCATCTTAACTGACTGTGTTGTAAGTGCAGACAAACCACACTTTGAGAAGCATTACTGCCCCTTTCTACCCTCCTTCCTTCTTAGAAGATCACCTCTTTCCTCTGTCACAGGGGAAACCGGAGCCATGAGAGTCAAACTTCCTTCTGTACAAATGTCTATATCTCAGCCATCCATTCTTCCCAACTCTTGGTCTTAATGAGGGCACAGCACCCTTCGGCCCACCCAAAGCTGATCCTCTTTCCTCTCATTTTCATGGGGCCATAACATGTCTTCATAAATGCTCCATTTGGTTTTATGTCTGCTCCCTTTTTCTCTAGCATGTATCGTTTTTCCATCAGTCTTTAAACATCTGCATTTTCCACCTTAACATGTTGTACCTTGATTCTCCTTCTAGCCTTTAACTACCTCTTCCCCCACTTTTCTTCTCATTTGTCCCTTTCTAAAACATTTGTCTATACTCATTGCATCTACTTCTTTGCCACTATCCATTTCTTATCCTTCTGTATCTGGCTTATGTTAATATATCTTTTCTGAGGCTCTGCTCACGAATGGCGTCTGCTAGCTCAATGTTGACGCTCCATTGGAAACTTTTCAGATCCAGCTTATTGAATATCTTTTTTATCTCCCCTGTTTTCTTGAAACACTATCTTCCTTGGTCTTCTTGCATTTTTTAAAAATAGTTTTGCTCCTGTCTTTTTCAGGGCAAGAATCTTTCTTTCTGAATCCCTTATGCCAGCTCACTTTTCTGTCACACAATTATTCAGTGTTGAATATCCCCTTATGCTTTCCCTTTCCTCATTTTAAACATATTTTATGTGGTCTTATTCTTTTACATAAATATCACATATATGCCAACAAGTCCCAGATGAACATCCATCAGCCGGACTTATTTTCTTAGCTCTGGGCCTAGATGTCTAGCTGCCTACTTTACAATCCATCCACAAATATCTCACAGACACTTGATACTTCATACATATAAATGAGACTCATGATCCCTTCCTTGGTTCACAATCATATTTACTGTTTCGATTTTCATTATAGTATTGGCAGGTATCCATTGTTCAGGTCAGAATTTTGGGAATCATCCTTTACTTCTCTGTTCATACCATGCTCCAAGTACTGTTTCTCTACAGCATAAAAATCTTTGCAATCCCCCAATTTGTCTCTGTTCTCATTCATGCTGTCCTCAATCTAGGCCAAGTTCATTTGTTTCTGGGAATATTGCAATTATACTTTCATAACCTTTTACCTTATATCCATTCTTGTCACCTTTCAACTTATTCTCTATATTATTGGCCAATGATCTTACAAACATGGAATTTGCTTGCATCACTCTCTTGCTTTTAAAAAGAATGTCATGAACCCAAGTGTAGCAAGACTCACACTGACACAGGAATGTGTTGAAATCATTGAACGAGAGAACGCATCCTACTCTCTCTAAAGGAGCAACCGCTACTTGGCTCTGCCTGACTGTTCCACATGAAAATAGAGGTTCAGTGTTCCCTAGACATGCGATTTTTACCAAAGAAAGTGGTACATACTTAGTCTTTTAAAAGAATAACATGCATTTCTTTAACACCTGCATCCCCCAGTGAAGTCTAAGCACTCAGGAAGGCTGAGAACTCAGCTAGTTCTTTCACTGTGCTAGCACATAGCAAGTGCTCAGAAAATGTTTTTTAAATGAACAAAGGCATGACTTAAAACATGAGAAAAACAAGAGGAAGTGAATCATTCTTCTTACAATTGGCAAGGGAAGAAGAGAGGGATCTGAATACTGAGTATCAGCTTAGTCTTGAAAAGGCTATCCCAGTTGCACACTTTCAGGAAAAATATCTGCGGCTAAAAAAGAGCATGCGTGAATTAAACAGCTGTGTGAAATCATGGGCCACGGCACTTGTTAAGAGAATGCCAAGTCCTTCGGCACTTCTACGGTATGGTCCAGAGGGATCGCTGTGGCTTGTGGCAATGAAACTCCTGAGTGTTCTAGTGAAGAATTAGATCATGGAGAACATTTCTCCAGCATTTGCACTTTATTTGATGGGAGTTCAAAGCCAAGGCAGTATGTTTTAGAAAAATAATTTCTAGAAATACTATAGAGATTGAATTCTAGGAGATACATGTTGAAAGAAGGAACACTAGTGAAGTACCTGTTGCAGGAACACAGGCAGAAGATGATAAAGGTGTACGTTGAACAAATAGTACAGAGCCAGTGGAAATGGATTTAAAAGGCAGCACAGAGTAGAACCAACAGCTCTCTACCTACCTCCTTAGCATGACATCATAGACATTTAGGAACGGTTGTTTGCTGTTCCTAAATAAATACCCCAGTGTGTTTCCTCTATGTATTTTCTCAAACTGCTCTCTATACCTGGACTATATTTGTCCTCCCCAAGTAGAGTAATTACTAGAAGTTTGTCTTTTAAAGTAGTGTTTCTTCTCAAAGCGTGGTCTCAGAATCAACTACAATGGTCTCACCTAGGAGAGCTTGTTAGCGATGCAGAGTCTTCATTTCCATCTAGACCCAGTGAACTAAAATCTGCATATAACCAGATCCTGGGGAAAGTCATGAACACACTAGAGTTTGACAAGCTCTACTTGTCAATACCCAGCTCCAACCTCATCTCATTCAAAAACACCTTTCTGGATTTTCCAGTCTCTCTGATTTGTAAAAATAAATAGAGCTTACTTCCATTTACAACTTTTATAAGTTTCCATATATCAGTCCGCTGTGTATCATGGTTATCTATATAAGCATCTTTTGCTTCTCCCTAAATTGTCAGCTCTGGGAGTCAAGATGCAGGGACACATCCTGATCCTCTCAGTACAGCCGTGCCCTTACCTCCTGTGCAGGACTTGGCTTACTGTCCTTACTTACAGATTTTCCCAAGAGACGGCGATAGCAGCTTCTCTTGCTTCCACTGTGGCTGAGTTGTATTTCCTGTGTTAGAATAACACATCTTGTTGATTGAAGAACTCTCTTTGTCCATTTCATAATAATAATCACTTATCTCCAGTAAATCATTATTCATAATCAAATGGTGTCAAATTCCTGCATTTATATCTGTTAGTATTAAACATGCAACATCTATTCATTCAAAACAAAACAAAACAAAACGAAGAATCTCGATGACCTAATAATGGACTTCTTAACATTAGCCTTCTAAATGTAACATTTTCCTGAATTCGCTAATATCAATTTGAAAATGATTTTTAGAGCTTATCATCAAAAGCAATAAATAGATTTTTCCCATCACAGAATTACTGAATTTCCTGTGATCTGTTATTATCTAGCTTTTATGTATTTACAAAACAACACCCTCCTTAATTTTGCCTATTTATTTTATACTCAGAATTTTAAGAAAAAATTTCTAGGTTAGACTATTTGTGTGTAAGTCCACAAAAGTTTTCCTTTTTTGGATGTCAAATTGGGTTAATGTTTTTGGAAAAAAATGGGTCACCCAGAACATCATTCTCTCTTAAGCAGCAGAGTGCACATGATTGCTTTGGACTGTGTTTTAGATAAAGGAAACACTCTTTCTAAAATAACATGCATCTAACAGCTGGAAAAGAAGTAGTGAAGCGTTAAACTGTCTATTATGCCTAAAGAACAACTTGGCTAAAATCCTTCCTTCTCGTTAGAAGCACTGAGTGCTCATTTGGATTTACGTCACTGTGCTTAGGGTGTCTGTTAAACCCATTTATCATTTCTTCATTTATAATTCAGGCTAAATAATTAATTCATGTCAATTTAAGACAACTCTTTTTTGAAAAACAGGGTATTTTTAGTTTCAATGAAAAGTGGTATTAACAGTATTTTAGAAATTAAAAATAATGAGACTTTCTGAAAGAAATCATTAGGTATTTTACCTGTTCGTCAGGCGAGTTTTTAGTTTAAAATTATTCTCCTAGCTTTGTTGTGAGGTTTTGATGTTTCTGATAGAATTCAGACACAACTTCGGGTGACACTGAAGTAGAGGAGAAGGTGGAGAGTGAGAAGGGCGCAGCACACAGTCTCGTGAGAGTGCGTGCCAGGTGCTGCAAGGGAAATGCAGCCCTGCGGCCCTCCCATGTGACTCCAGGGCCCCAGAGCGAAGGCCAAGGCTCCCATGCACTTAGCTGACTGAGTGCCACAGTCTGTTTAGAAAACTTTTAAACATTCTTTGTTTTTTCCCCCTCCCACTGTTTGTTGTTTTTGTTTTCGTTTTTTGCTGGGTGTATATAGAGGGGAGGAATTAGTATTTTTTGAATGTTTAGTGTGTTAGATGTTTTGATAGGTCCTGTAATAACCTTGACATGTAATTCTCACAATAAGTGAGCTCTAGTGAAATAAGGAAACGTGCTGAGAGAGTGAAATTAGTCTGCTCTAAATCGCGGTGATAGTTTCCGAGTAGGACTGAAACTCAGGTCTAGCCGATAGATTAAAAATTTGCTATGAGATTCACCTTTTTCGAGAGTATTCATCCTTTCTGTTGATCGATCACTTGTCCTATTGTTGCTCTTTGAAAATAATGCACATTTTTCCTATCCTTTTTATTTTCTATGGATCTTCTCCAATTCTCCCACCCCTAACTTTTCTTTCCCTTTTACTTTCTTTAGATTCCCTAAATTTCTGGCATCTGGAATGTGGAAAACTAGGGGCTGTTGTTTATTCGAGTGTTGTTTCTGCTGCATTCTCTGTTGCCTCTAAGTTTGACACTCCGATTATATGTATGTTAGACATTTTCAGCATCTATTTTGCATTCTGTTTCATTTCTTCCCAATTTATTTTTCAGCGTGTGCTTCTGTTTATATTGAGATGGCTTTTAGCTCAAAACTCATGTATAAGTACTAAATACAATTACTAAAACAATTCATTGAGTGTTTACTTTTAGATATTCCATTCTTAGTTCCAGAATGTTTATTTGAATTTTTAATTGATTCAAAATTTTGTCAAAATTATTCATTTTTCCTCTGTTTTGTTCATTGTTTTTTTCTAAATTTTCTAGTACAGATTATTTTCATAGTTATTGTCCTATTTTTTTATTTAGGCAAAATTCACGTTTTATTATTCTATTAAATGGCTCCCCCATTCTTACGGATTTCAATATTTTTAGTTATATTTCGAGTTTTGTTTTGCCTGGTAATTTTAATATAATACCATATATTGTGTATATAAGAAAAACTGGTCGCTGGATTGTATTATCTTCTTCCACGGAAGATTGACCCTGAATTCTGGCTGGAGGCCTGAGTGGGAACCAGTCTTCTGAATGCAGTTAAGAACTTAGCTAAGTCAAGAACTGTTTGCAGTTTTGGGAAAGCTCATTCTGATTCTATTTAAGCTTGTTTTAAAGATTTAGATCTCAGGTCCCAACTGAGTTCTTGGAGTTTTTATTAAAACTCTTCCTCCTTTGGACAGATCTGAACTCCAATTTTGGCTTCTTGGTACCACAGGACTACCAAAAATTCACTCTGAATTTAAGTGGCTTTTGGTCTACCTTCTTCACCTTTTGCTCCATGCAACTTAACATTTTGGCAAATGTCTCAGGATGACAAACCTCCAACTGTCTCACCCATTTTTCTCTATCTTTTCCCCCCTATGTATTATGTAGGCACATCAATCCTGACTGCCTTGGCAGCTCTCAATCCCAAAGTTGCCTTCCAGACCTATGTTATTACTTAAAGCTCCTCTGGTTTCTTAGGCTTGGTCCTTGAATAATTTCTCCTTCTTTCTCTCAGTAAGAAAATTCACCAAAGCCCTGAGAGGAGAAACAGATTGTAGACCTGGGAAGATAAAATGTTGATTGGCTTCACCATATTTCTCGAGGATCTTGACCACCCAAGTCCTAGTTGCTTTAGCAACTCTCTGGGGCCTTTGTAAATAAAAATAGGTATGTATAAATAAAGGTATACAATTTTATCGAGTTTGCTAGACCTTATGTGCTTTAACTTAACCCATCATCAAAATCATAACAGAGTAAATAAATGTAAAAATATTTCGGTATTTTTTGCATATTTTACTTAAGTAAACATAGGCATATGAAGGTAGGAGAGTTTATCATAAGTATAAATTTCTAAGAATTATTTTTGAAGACTGTCAATCACTATAGTTTGACTAGCATAAGTTTTCCAATGAAGGGACATGGAAACATAATTGATTTCAGACTCTGAAAGATGTGTAAACATGATGGACTTGAATGTTCTTCATCACTTTAATACTAAGCAAATTAAATATAGTATGAAACATGATAAACAGATTTGAGCAGTTTCATAATTTCAACGTCTCGAGTCATAAGACATGTGTTTTTCAAATATGACTTTTAGGTTGATGAAAAATTTCAAATTAACAGTCTTCAGTGTATAGCTGAGAAAATGAGTAATAGAAAGTATCCACTCAAATTTTAGTCATGTACATTCATCTTAATTTTTGAGTGAGAATTTTTAATAAATATTATCAAGTTTAGCTTTTGTTAGTATTTCTTAGAGGTCTATTTAGGGTAAATCATAAAGGCATTTGTTTCTTCTAAGTAAACATATCTGTGTCATAGAGTTAAATGATCACTTTTTGCATGTGGAAATACGGTAAAAATAGAAATGTTTTCCCAATATCAGAGATAAAGGAAATATTATTTTCCATGTTGGGAAAGGCAAAGTTGAGGGAAGCAGTTGAGTGTAGATGAAAATGTTGAAATTCAGAATATTATAGTTGGATGAACTTAGTTTTAATTTTATTCTACTTTTATGTGTATTGGTGCTTAAAAATTTAATTTCATTATACATCAGTTTATATAAAATGATGATACTATTATTTAACTTATAGCATTCTGTGAAGATTAGAGGCAATTAAATGAAGCATTTTGAGTAAATTTGGTACATTCAGACTATACTCAATGCTCAGTGAAGTGCTTGTAGAAATTTTTCACCATATGGTAAAAAATACTAGCACTGTTAAAGAGGAAAGCTATAGAATGGCCCAGATGATTTAAATAATCTTTTTTTATATTTATGAACTTTGTATATATTGTCTAACAAAAAAATTAAGGTAGCACAATCAAAGACAGTATGATACATACCTTTAAGTTTAAACACTTTTTGAAAAATTAACCATATAAATCCAAATACATGATCACACGCTTTGTTGAAAGAGACACAACATACATTTTTAAATAATGCAAGTATTCTCAAGGAGAAGAAGCTAAATCCAAAGACTGGAAGTTCATTTGACTTTTGTTGATGGGCATAAATATTTTGCAAGACTGACAAAATAAATATTGAATGTCAATATATTCCCAAAATTTATATTATTAGAAGGTATATAGTAAAATTATGTAATACTTCTATATGTCTTCTTCTAAATTATATAACATTTTACCAAGGCATAATTGTTTATCAAAAATTTTTGGCTTGACATATTATTACCAAATTCCAAAAATCCAATAACAGATGGAATTTGGTACTCAGCTTAGAGTTTTACAATAGTATATGTTTGAAGGAAAGTAATATTTTAACAAATAATTTTTTCTGTCAATTATTTGAAATATCAAATAGCAAAATGTAGTATAACATAAAAGACACTAAATTAACATAAACAAGTAATTAAATGCATGCAATTTTAAATGATTAAAACCTTTACAGTGTATCAAGTGCTTAATGTTTCATTTGGAAATTTTCAGTAAAGTTTAATAGTACTACCTAGGGAATAAAGTGTTCAGACCTTATTTAATTTAATGCCTCCTGAAAGGGAGTTTGAAACACACACACAGTAAAAATCATATGAAAGAAGCATATAGTAGTTTTATGACACACTATTGCATGCCTTTTGAAATTATATAGCAGTTTTCCATTTTAAACAGCTTTAAAGAGTAAATTTGTTAAGCTAAAAATGGTAGTATCGCATTTGTCAAGGAAGAATATGCATGTTTATGGGTAACTAAATTAATGTAAAAAATGAAAGTATTGGCCTCAACTTTGCAGAGTAAATTAGGGTACTTCATAGCTTAGATAATTATTCACTTTCAACACACTGTATCCATTTCTTTTGTGGTAAGCCATTACTTCATAACTTATATTTACTTGTTCTTAATAATCACTTTACATTAAATATATACAATAAAATATTTAAGTTACTTATCTTTTTACATTTTAGGCTCTATAAATTATCTGAGTTTTGAGCTACATAATTAGATTTTGATGCCTTTTATTGGTATTTGGTTTAGCTTTTGTTGTTGTTTTCATTTTAATATATTGAGTGAAGCAACTTGCTTTTCTAAGTTCGGCTTTGAGTTTATAGGGCTCATAGCTATGATGTGAGTAATTCAAAAATTTTCCACCTTACACATTCTTTTCACTGAAATAAATGTCTTTCTTTAAGTCTCCAACCAGAGGAAAAATTAGGTAATTACAGAATTTTTCTTTTGTTTATATTAGGGGAATATGCGAGCAAAATAAATCACTTTTGTCATATCTTTCTTTCTATCTTGAAATCGTGTCTTCTTATTTTAATATTTCTTTCATTGAAAATCTTTACAACTCACACAGGAATAATTTTTTTTTGTTTCTGTTTTTTAATGATTCCCAACTTCTGAGGGAAATTCTAATTCTTAGTAGAATTTAACTTATGACGTTGGCTTTACAATAGAGTGTATATCTTCTCAATGTCTCCTCTGCCTTCATAATAAAATATTCTAACCTGAAAGGTGCTGAAACATAATTTACTTTTAATACTTATACTAAAACTAATAGCCGTTGAGCAAAGATGATCAAGTTTACAGAGCAGATGAGTGACAGAAACAGAGATAGAAAAAGGATGAAAACGGAGTGCCTTCTATTTTGGGGGCCCCAGAATAGTTAGTACCTTATAAGTATCCCCTTTCATAAATCTCCTAACATTCCTCAGAGACAGAAAAATGACTATGAAAAATATATCTTGTTTTCTTGGGGTGAAATGTATAAAGAAGTTTAACAACCCTTGGGAAGACAGATAAACATTAAAGTTCAGTGCAAATAACTAATTGCCTACAGCATCCATCTTAATATTTTTGCACTTATTAGTGGCCAGTGGAGCAATGTCACTGTGGCACAAATAGCAACGAAAGCTTCTTAGATCAATCTGCAAAGGAAACTTTATTTGGTCATAGAGTTCCATATTTCTTTGACCTTCAAAGACCAATGATCCAGCCTCATTAGACGCTTTGCTCTGGTAAGTCCTGCCTTTCACTAGGTCCTCCTCCCTCCATGTGTCTGTAGATAGCCCACTGATGGCTTCCAGATGCCACACAGCTCTCTGCCCACTTGGCTAGCTCTTTGGCTCCAGACTACTATTCCTCTGCGGTCTAGTTCGTTACTTTTGGTCTGGAGACCAGGATTTTTAGTGTGTCTCAGTTCCTTCCACTGTACTATTTCATCCAAACTGTAGATACAGCCCTTTGGTTTCTCATAGTTAAAACAGAGATCAGAGGTTAGTAAGATTCTATTGCAACAGAGAGAACTTTAAATTGGTTGCTGAGCATACGCTACTCCCTTGTAGCTGATGGACGTCTCTACATCGCAAAGGAGGGCTGCCGGGCAAAACACAGGCCATCCCGTTCAGTTTGAATTTCAGAAAACAACAAAAAAATTTATTAGAAAAATGACAAAATACCTGGACATACTTATACTAAAACCTAGATATAATTATACCAAACACTGGGACATACTTAAAAAAAGTGTCGTTTATCTGAAATTTCAATTGAAATATATTTTTATTTGCTTAGTCCGACAACCCAGGTTTCAGGTGCCAAATTTCTTTCACCACCAGCCAGCCTTCTAATTTCTCAAGCACCTCTTTTTTGTTCTTAGATCTATCACTTAAACATCAATAATTTTTTAAAGCACATTTAAAATATGTAACTTGGGTTTTTCTTAAAAAACTAGCATGAGAAACCTTAGATGTTGGTTCTCACCCCATTTATAGGATTTGGACATGAGAATAATTCCTGATCTTTCTGAAACTAAAGGTCTATGTTCTCCCCCAATTCATATGCTAAATTCTCATCCCCAGTGTGATGTGGGGCCTTTGGAAGGGGGTCAGTCATTATGGGGGCGCCCTCACGAACAGGATTAGTGCTGTTCTCAAAGAGGCCCTTGGCCCCTTATTCCCTGTGGGGACACACTGAGAAGAGGGCTACGAAGCAGAACCTGGGCTCTGACCAGATACCAAACCTTCCAACGCTTTGATCTTGGACTTTCCGGCCTCCAGATCTGTGAGAAATAAATGTTTTGTTTATCACAACCTACTTACCATGTTGTGTTTTGGGTGCCCCAAATGATCCAGACATACATAGTAAGGATCAGCCCGAACCATAAGCCCTGCCTTGCATAGTATCTATCAGAATTTGGTGAGATGACAAAGGAGAAGGTATTTAGAGAACAAGAATTCCAACCCAACTGTAAAGAAATATATATGTTTCATGTTGTCTTTTACGTTGTTTGCATTGCTTGATATCATGGGACTATAGTGGAGACAATCTATAAATCAGCTGGATGGTAGAACAGAAACCAAAAAAGAAGGCAGAGTATTTAGTTTTTGACCCTCTTTCCCCGGATGCCATCTGTGTCAGTCTGTCAGCTGGACCATGTGTGGTGTCTCTCCTGATTCAAATATTGAGTTTTCCTGATTGAAATCCCCCAATTCTGCCCTGTTATATTTCTGACTTACACTACAAAACTCATATTTAATTGAAATTGGTGTGTTATATTTTCATCCCACTAGTCCGTAATCTCAGCGTTCGGTGTGAACTGACCTTAATTACCGTGTTTAGTTTCACGGTGGTTTGGTGTCTATTTCCAGGTGTGCACATGTGTGTTCCCCTTTAATCTAGATTGTCTCTAGAATTTAAAGTTCCTATTCTTGGTGGTGTTGGCAGAAGGACCCTGTCTCCTCTCTCTGGTAGTTAGAAAGGTGTGTCCAAAACCACTTCTCCAAGTTTTGCTTTCTCCCAATATTTCAAATGTTTTTCTTTTCAATCTTTCTGTTGGGTTGGTGTACTCCTGGAGCCAACTAACTGCTGTCAGGTGTTAATCAGATGTTATGTAAAGTCTATGAGGGTTGCCCTCGCAAGGCAGAATTTCACCTTTGAGGGTGAGAGGTAGGGTGGGTGAGGGGGGAACTGGTGGTGGGGAAATGGAGACAACTGTACTTGAACAACAATCTAAATAAACAAACAAACAAATAAATAAATAAATAAAGGCAGAAGTTATAAACTCCATGTAAATATAAGGTTTGAGTTGATACCTTATCACTTCTACTGTGCCTTTTCTATTTTCATGGTTGCCATGTGATATGCTTTCGGAATCCAAGAGTCTGTCAGCTTTTATTCCAAACCTAACCCTTCATTTGGGCCTAGAAATGGGTTTTCCTCTGTTGTGGTTGTGGGTGGGGGGCCGAGTAAAGCATTCAATTAAATGCTGCTATCAGGACATACCCAAGACACATAGCAGTTACGAGATTTTCCCCTTTTATTGGGAAGGCAGTATCCTTCAACATGCATTAACTCCCCCATCTGCCTTCCTAAGGATTTATCTAAAGATACTTCCACTTTCTGCTTGTAACACTGACTGCTAACAAAATTCTTTGAATAATTTCATTGTGTGCCTTATTATCTAGGAAAATGTTTCCTCTGTGTTGATGCTTAAGATGCGTAAAGTTCCACACTGGAGCTGTCTATTAGGGAACCAGTTCAAGCACTCAAGCACAAGGAGAGATGTTACTTCTTTGGCAAGACTGCCTCCCTCTTGTCGAATGTTTGGCTCACGCATTGTGATATCGAATTCCATCATTCTCCCATGTGAAAAAATTCCTCAGACATCAAATAAAATGATTTGGCAAACTTCACTAACGAATTCTGTGAAAATCAAATCAGTTCCCACAATCAATTATTTGAACAGTCACATGAAAATGTTTTCATTAATATTTTAAAGTATTTTCTTTTTTTTAAGGGAAAGGAGGAGGAAGGCCATACTTTGTAGATTGAAGTAAATAAATGGAATTTCACTGGATATAATTTAGAGTCATTCCAATCTAATTTGGTGTTTCTTATATAACATTTGACTTTACAGCAATAGAATTTTCTATGTATTTTTTCAATCCCAAATTTTAAAAGTAGTATGTACCAAATTTCAAATCATTCTTCTTTGGGATAATTAGAAAAAGGAGGGAGAAATGTTGCCAAATAAAATAGAGAATGCTTAGTTAAATTTAAATTTCAAATAAATGTTTTTTTAATATAATGAAGTCCTATATAATATTTGGTACATACTTATACTAAAAACAAATCAGCTGATCTGAAGTTTGAATTTAACTGAGTATCCTGTATTTATTTGGTAACCATAGAAAGAGGATAAAACAGATGGTGCAGAAAAAAATTGAGGGGTCATTAATGAAGTTTGAAAAGTATTCTTGTAACTTAGATTAGAACTTTAATTTTTTTTTTAGTCGTAAGGTGAGAAAGAGAATTAGTTACTATACCCTTCTAGAGGAGGTCACTACACTCCATGGGCCAGCCCACCACTCTGCTTAGGTTTTACAGCTAAAAAAGACGCACAGAAATGGAAGAACTTGCTTAAACTAGCATGTGGCACAGCTCAGATGACTCTTGGTGACTGCAGCTGATTGCACGGAGACCACTCACCCCCCACCCGTCACTCAGGGCTTCATCGCTGAGGAGGGCATTGCCGCCTCCCAGGGAGTCATTCATTTGCAAAGTTCTTCATCTCCCACTTGTGTATAACACCCGTCTTACAGTGTTCTCTTGAAAGCTTGCTAAAACGTCTTTCTAGTACAATATAAATGATGAGCACTTAACACAAATATTCATTTTCCTTCTTCAGCATTTAAAATTCTTTGAATTTCTGGGGTCACGACAGGATTCCCAAAAGAGAACCTGGGGTTATGACACCGAGAGAACAAGGAGATTATTTTGAATCAATTATTAGGAAAGATATTAAATCATCAGTTAAGAGACAAAAAACAAGGTGAGAAGTGCCTCTTTACATTGCATTATCCACAACCAAGCAAAACAAATTTTCAAATATTGTACAGAAACTTGTAGAGGTGGAGCTCCTGAAATACATGCAGTGTCAATGGAAGATAGAGAGCTTATGCTAATAAGCTTTATTGCTAATTTTAAGTGTGTATATTAATATTAGTGTTAGAGTTACTTATATTTACTGTGCTATGATCACTAGTCTCTTTTTTGTATTAATTAGAGCTCTCAAAATTGTATCCCTAATTTGTTTTCTAATTTTTTTATCCCCTGAAATAATAAGGATGATAATAGAAGCTAACATTACGTGAGAGATTCTGTTCAAGAGCTTGACTTGTACTAATTCACGAAACGCTCAAGACTTTTTTTACAGCAGTATATTGTTTATGTTTTTAGTTTTCTTATTTTAGTTTTCCTATCAAAGGTCAGTGGGCTCAGTAAAATGTTCAAGGTCACACAGCTAGTGAGGGGAGAAACCAAGCTAGAACCCACGAGCCCTCTTTTTTACTAGGTGCTGTTACTCTATTTCTAGTAATGGATTAAAGCAGCTAATCGTTCTGCTTAATTGGTACCTGTGTCAAATCAACGGTGAGATACTTTGACTGTCATCTCTGAACTGAGGGGTAACTTTTCTACGTAGCTTCAAACCCTTATGTTATTTCCTCCCATTTGGGGATTTCCTCAGTTTTCTGCCTTATTCTCAAAAATTGTTATTTTACTAGACTTTAAAACACGTCGGATAATTAGCCCACAGACTTTAATTGAATAGTGTGCTGCTATACAAACCCCTCTCAGCATTTGAAACTACTGACTTCTTTGGTGATACAGATTAAAGTGTACAGCGAGAAATTTTATTCCCGCAAATTGTTGAGTTTTGTTATATAACACACCGGGAGAATAGACAAATAATTCATTAGAAGAACACATATGGATATTTTAATAAAATTTATAAGACTCTCTGAGGAAGATATATTTTTTAAAAAAATAATAAAAATGGAACATTTTGCCTCTTGTCTTCATAAAATTTTGTGAGTGGTCACAAAAATAATTCTGCCATAGTCCATGTAATTGGTCTAATTTTATTGAATTTTACTGGAAATAACCCAGTTAAAAAATATCACACTTCACATCACGCTATGTTATTACAATGGAACATTACTTTGTATATTTTTCAGAAATGTGCAACTTTACAAATGCCATTAGACACTAGATATTTTAACACAGTGACTGTGTTCTGTACTTTGCTTTTCTGATAAGCCATGTATAGTGCCATTGCTACCTTAGTACAATTTCATGATTATTTATCAATAAACCGAATATAGTTTTCCAAAGTTAGATTATCACTTTAAATAATTTGCTTTGGTTATTTGTTTGATTATTACATCCTGTACGAATTGCCACTTTGTGTTGAACGTGACCTCTTCTGCAGACCCTAAGGCAGGTGCTTCTCTCTCTCATGTCCCTAGGTGCAAAAGCTCTGGAGCTATTTACAGGTTAAAATAATACACCGTGCCCTTGCTTAGCAACTGTCTACTGTTGCTCTCTACTAGTTTTTAAATCTATACTTCGGGACACTGGAGATGGCTGGAATATCAATTCTTTTTGGACAAACATATTTAGAATTAACAACTTAATAGAGCCATAAAACTGTGAGTTTCGTTCTACATAACATCAAGGCACAAGTTTCAGGAGTTTTGTCATTCGTTTACTTGTGGGAATGCATAAGTTTGATTTTGTTTAGTTTATATTAAAACAATAAGATAATATTTAGATGCATAATTCAGTTCAAAAATAAACTTTAAATTATTGGATTCCCAATCAGCATCTATTTCTAGAGCCTGGAAAGGTCACATTTACAGTCTCCAGGTAGCCCTGCAGCTACAGGTCTAGAAGTGAGTTACGTTCTCCACCTAGATTTGAGGCATTTTTCTAATTCCAGGCCCCAGACCCTTGGATTGTCACTATGATGCTATGATAGTGATGTTTGACGGCATGTTTGATGGCAGCCAGACTGTGCCCAGGAGGTAGCTCTTGGGAGGACAGTTCTTCTGAACTCTGGGAGTCTCCCTGGCTCTGACAGGGGTGCTAAGCTTCAGTCTTTCTAACGATATCTAAGCACTGAATTCACTTTATTACTTACATATGCTTAAAACACATAGGGTAGCTTGTTTTTTTCAAAACTGAGCCCTAGCTAATTCAAATGAGTTGTTTTTGCATTCATTTTTATATGCATAATTTGCAAAACAATTATACATTGGTAAATAGCATTGTTAAATAACTACAGCCTTAGAAAATGAGAGGTTACTCATTAATCCTTATTAGAGCTGTGTGTACAACTCTATTCCAGTTTGGTTTTGCATTAAAATCCCAAAAAGTGTTATATTTTTTCTGTCAACTCAGGTTGCCAGCATAAAACCAATATAAATTGGTGTTACAGAAGTTTACATATAATCTTTAACAGCTGCACTTGAAAATAATTCAGGTTTTCAAGTTGGAAATGTCTTCTATTTTACTAGGTAAAGAAATAAAAATCTAAGAGGAAGGATTAGGTGATGTAATTTCTCCTGTTTGATTCTAAAATTCCATAAGAATCTATATCTGAGAAATATAAAAATATTGCTGAAATGCACTTTTCTAGGACTTTGAGAAGGGTGGGTGACAGAGTGCATTTTATGAACATTTTTTATGCCTTGTAAAAAGAGCATTGCATATATATGTTTAATTCTATATAACAATGAACTTACTTTGTCTCTGCTTTTTATATTCCTTTTTGGTTTACTACTTCAGGCATTAAATCAAGAATCTAATATGTTGAGGGAAAAGGGTCTCATATCAAAAGCTTCTTTCTTCAAGCAAATATTTGGTGGGTTCCCACATGTCTACTAAAATAAAAACTAGCGAATACTGTGTATGAGTATCACAATATTCTTTTCAAGACCTTGGCAGCAGAATTATTTAAGTATGTCATTCTATCTTGAAAGCCAACTATGGGTTTATGAGGAGGTGGGGAATAGATCTATAAATTACTTCTTGCAAGGTTGAGGAGCTTTTGGACTTAAGATCTAGTAGTAGTAATTAAAATATTGTGGTTTTCAACAAAAGTGGCAAGTTGCATGTGGTTTAGTGCTTCGAAGTAAAAGAAACACCGTTATTCCCCTCCTCTAATGCTTACCGTTGAAGTCAGCCATTTTGACACAGATTCACTATTTTTTAAGCATTGTCATGCACAGTTAATTGCAATGAACATGTGACCTGTGAGTCCATTGTGCAACGGGCCTGCCCTTATGGGAAGGGGTGAGCCCAGCTCCTAGCAAGCACCAGTGTAGCTTTGTGGTTAAGCACATGGGCTCTGCAGACCCAATATCTGAGTTCGAGTCTTGACTTCATCTAATACAAACTCCATGATTTTTGGCACATCCTTGAAATTTCAGATTCAAATTTTGCTGCAAAATGAGGACTACAATTGTATTGACTTCATGTGACTGATGTGAGTGAGAATCAAATGAAACGATTCATCATTTCAGGGCAAATTCTTTCAAATAAAGGAATTCTGCAGTTAGTTGATTTTAAAAGCAGAAAAATAATGAATAATTCTCCTAGTACATAGATTGACTCAAATGACAACTTGCTGGGAAATACTAGATATATGATACTAAATTATGAATTTATTTTAAAAGAAGAAATGAAGCAGCCCCTTACTTCTGCTTAGAGTAGCTTACACTGCTCTAAGGCGGCTGCGGCGTGCAGGCACCTAATGTACTTGGAACCCCTTCCATATGGTCTGGCTAGAGCCTACACACACCTTGCCACCTCCATACACTACCCTCCATGTGGGTGACCACATTAGGTTTCTAGTCAGGTTAAGGCTGCAGGGTTGCAAGAGAAGGCATTTCAGTGGGTTCTGGGAACAAGGTGATCAAGCAGCCTAGCAACCCCTGACTACCTGTGGGCTCACTCAGCTGTGCGCATGGCTGGGTGTGTGCCAACAGGGGCTTATGAGAAAGGGCTCTGCCAGCAGCCTTGGAATCGCTGCCTCTGACCTCCCAGAAACCTCTTAGATGTGACACTTTTGCAAATTATCCAAGAAACTTCATATCTGTCGCTGACCGGAATCTCATTATTTACTTGAAAAACTAGTTATGCCATTCGAAGTAGAAAGACCAGTTGATGGTCCAGTTGTTTTAGGTTAATTCATGTAAGTTGCACTGATTGTGAATTTAGGCCTCCATCCAAAATCTGCATCTACATTAATAAAAGTTGATGACAAACAAAGAATTTCATTGTACCAAGAACTAAAATCACACATTGACCTCCAGAGATTTGTGCAAGCTGAGTGATGATATTAAACATTGATTTTCCATCTTCTTCTCAGTGCCTCATTCTACTTTCAACTTGAGAACCTTTAAAATTTATTATTTCTCTTTATTTCAACACATCTTAATCTCCTACCATCAGCCTTGCATTCTCCTACAGGCTTGACTACAGACTATATTTTGTCATCTCTTAGAATTCCTCCATTCGATTAATTGAATAATAAATTCTGTTATGGATTTAAATTAAAGTGTTACCCCTTGCTTTCTTTAGATTTCTGCTCAAATGTCACCTTAACATTCCTTGGTTACACTTCATGATGCAATATTTCCCCATGCACAGGCCTCCTTATTCATTATACCCATTTGTATTTTTCTTTAGAACACTTGTTGCCCTGTGTTACTATATATCTTGTTTGTTTTGGACTTCCCTTCTCTAAAAAAAAAAACCATGATGTCATTAAGAACAGACTTCTTGTTTGCTTGTTTTTTTTAAGTGGTGTATCCTAAAGTGCCCAATGCCAAGCACACAGTAGGTGCTCAATAAATATATTCAAATAATGAATGATATTACTTTTGTCACATGGCACACTCAAATGTCCAGAAGATGAGGAGGGAGAGTTAACTAACAGAAAGAATAAAACATAGGGAAAATAACCCAAAGAGAAGAGTGCAACTTCTTACCCCTCCCACTCTGGAAAAGCCATATTTAAAAAGGATTAATTCTAGAGAAGATTGATGGACTCCTTTTCTGTTTGATTGTTAACATGTGAGACATAAAGTTTTACAGGACAGCATGATGGTGGATATCAAGGGTAGACACAGTCAAGTCTGGGTTTCCATTGGTATCCAGGGAGGTCCACGTACTGTGATGGGAAGGGAACTGAAGGTGCCTGGAAGTAAAAATCAGTGGTAGTTCAGGGCTCAGCTCATCCAGAAAATAACTTTTATAGGGATAAGAGATGCTCTAAAATAGTGACAGCATGGTTATGGCTTCTCTTTAGAGGCACTTTTCTCTGTGTATCCGCTACATGGTCTTTGGATGCTGCCGCTGTGTTTACTTTTCTGAAATTCTGGCAAGGACTTCAATTACATCAAGAGAAAACATACTGTACTGGTTAAGAAAGCAGACAGGGCTGAGTAGCTTCGGCGTGAATCCCGAAAGCTCCTGAACTTAAGTGTGTAATCTTGGGAAGTTACTTGACTACTCTCCACCTTAGTTGTATAACCATCCTAAGGTTTTAAGAAAGATTCACTGGGTTGATTTTGTAAAGATCGTACGGTATTGACTGACCTAGTGAGCGTTATCTGAGGATTTGTTGTCATGACTATTCCATTGTGAGAACTGTAGAATGGAGCGGGTGGGAAAAGCATACGGAGAGGATGAGGACTGGCTATGAAGGTTATGCATCATTACGATGGCCTCACTACCATAGGCCAAATGTAAATGGCTAACTAGGAATTGTACGTACACGACTTCTGAGTCCTCCAGCAGTTTATAGGCTTCATATTCAGAAGCCGTTCATGGGAACAACAAGGGAAACATTGTAAATGAGACTTGTGACAAACACGGTAAAAGACAATGCTTCCATTGTTGTGGAAAACACAAGAGGGACTACTTACACATAATCCATATTGCTAGTTGTTAAAAATCCCCCCTGTCCCATGAGAATTAAGGGAAAAGCAAACAAACAAAAACAACTCAGAGCATTTGTGATGCTGGAAGTTTTGTGGGAAAAGGCATCAGTGTTTTTCAATAGTTTATGTCTTTCCAAATCTCTGCACATGAGTTATGCAAAAGATAAAGCATTGACTGCAGTTACGTGAATTCAAATTGTCCTAGGAATTTCTGCCAAGAAAAGCAGTAAGGAAATTCCATAACTCCCCCATGTCCTGGCTTCATTCCATTTGAATATATTGAAAAACAGCAGCTTTCACTCGTAGAAGATGGTAAGTTGGACAGGGATTGCCTTAATTGTTTAAGGGGGCGATAGCAGTAGCTTCAGTGAGCTTAAATGTTTTCTTTGAATTTCCATTTGAATTATGTAAATTAACACATCTTCAATTTCTCATTTTTTGCTACCATTATTATACTATTGTCAAAGTACTCATCTTTCTTTTTCTTTGGTCCTTACGAGTCACCATCCTATTAACATGTTTTAATTAATAATCTCTTAGTGGCTTCTCTTAATGCGGATTTTCTCCATCCTCTGCCCCCAAAGACAGGCTGATATAAGGACTTGAAAGCTGGTCGTTCATTGATGTCTCGCCCCGTGGACAGTGAGAGGAGAGGCGGAGGGGTGCCAACCCACGGGACATCCTCGAGTGGAATTGAGACCACTCCGTGCAACCGGGCATGGATCCTGCCAGGCACTTCTGAGGCGCTGTTTACAATGTCCCTCTGCATTGTCCATTCAAGGAATCGGCCACTCCATTGCCCACTGTTTTAAGGTGGCATCGACCCATCAGCACCTGTTTTCATTTGTCAGAGGTTATCCCACTGGGCATTGGCTCACCCATAAGTCCATGATGCACAAGGGCAAAAGGTGAAGTCACGCAATACGGCTGAGGTGGAGTGCTGCCAGCTTACGCATGTGCACACCTGGCGGCCTTGGCACTGATGGCCCATTTGGACCTGGCAAGGCGTAAGAAATGTGTGAAGCGACCTGCTCTATAGGGGATAAAGCAGTAAAATTACCCAACCCTCAACTCGTCTCATTTCAATCTCATGCTGACCAAACACATTCACTCACCACGATGAGTGAACACTGGGCTCTGTCGTACATACCTAATTCTAATAGTTGACAGGTTCGTGTATAAGGGGGCAGAGGATTCACGTTTACTGACTCATTTATCATATGGTGATGGTAATAAATATCATTTTATTATGTTTTTAAGTCTTTTCAAAATTCCTCTAGGGTGTGTTATTGTAGGAAAATGAGAGTCAATGATTTTCAATGACTGGTTCAACTTTTCTTTGCCCCTTTGCCCTTTGATGGCAGTATATACCCCACTTTTTGTTGTCATACCAAATCACCTCCCGCTCAGCAAGCCGCGTGTCAGATGGAGAAGGCCAGGTTCCAGTCCCTCCTACAGAAGACAAAGACCACGGATTGTGATAAGAAGATTGCAATGCTCACGGGCAGCACTCAGTTTTGTTCCTCTGCCCTGTGCGGTCATTTCTCCTGTGCTTCAGCTCTGCTCATCTGTTCCTGTCTGTGTACAATAGCCACATCTCTTAGGTTGAGCGATTATCATTCCCATGTTCTCGTGAACTCATCGATTCTGGGGGCTGTCGAGGTTGTCCAGGAAATATCAAAAAAATGATATTTTAGTTTTTTTCTAAAACAAAACAAAATAACCTGGAAGCATTGCTGGCCCCTGAAACACAATAGTACATAAAAGTGTATGTCTGGCAACCCAGGTCATTCGATTATTTTAATAATTGAGCCTCTGCATGTGATTCATATTGATGGTGTTAGGTTGTCACATTCTCAGCTTACTTTAATTCTATTTCTTGGTGCTATATTAGGACAAAAGCTATTCAATTCAATTCATGTGGTGGTGACTTGGACACCAAAATTATTAATGTGTAATTTAACTGTAATAGAAGTATACTGGAAGTGTCATTTCCTAGTCCTCTGATTTTTTTTTAAACTCAGTTCAGGACATACATTTATGCGCTACTGTTTTATTTGAGAGTGAAACCCAAGGGATGTGGACATGAGGGGAAAGAAGAGGAAGATGACGGAGGAGGGCAAGCAAGTGAGAAAGTCTGCTACCACCTGGCCATTGCTCAGATTAGGGAACTTTCTTGACCTCTCACACTATCTGCCAAGAAGCCATATGAAGTCCCATCTCTCACGGCAGTCTGCGGGAGAATGAATGATGTTATGGACTGAATGTATAGCCCCAAAAACCATGTACTGAAACCATACTCTTCAATGTAATGCTATTGAGGGGTGGGATTTGGGAAGGTAATTACCATTAGTTGGGCTCATGAAGGTGGATTCCCTATATCCACCTATAACTTTTTTTAAGGTTTTATTTATTTACCTTTAGAGGGGAAGGGAAGGAGAGAGGGAGTGAAATATCAATGTATGGTTGCCTCTCGTGCGTCCCCTGCTGGGAACTGGCCTGCAACCCAGGCATGGGCCCTGACTGGGAATTGAACCGTGGTTGTTTGGTTCACAGGCCCGTGCTTAATCCACTGAGCTACACTAGCCAGGGCTCCACCTATAACTTTTGACTCCCAAAAGCTGACCTACTAATAGCCTACTGTTGACTGACGGTCTTACTGATATTAGAAATGGCCGATCTACACATATTTTGTATAGACTCTGCATTCTATGCTGTATTTTGACATTGAAGGAAACTAGAGGAGAAGATACACTTACAGTACTGTATGTTTCTATTAAAAAAAACAAAACAAAACTGGACATAAGTGGAGCCATGCAATTCAACCCCGTATTGCTGGAGAGTCCATTATAATTCACTTCTGCTACACTCCTCCTGCCATACTCCCACAAACCTGTTGCTTCCAGAAAACCATCTATGCTCTTCACTCCAAGCTCATCCCTCCCCACTCCCCTTTCCCTGATTCCCTCAACTGCACTCACAAAGAACATGCCGCTCTGCCTCCGAACTCATCACAGCTTCACATACCCCTCTACCCCAGAAGGTAGTCATCCTGCTGCTTTCTTCTCCTTCAGTAGCTTTGAAATTTATTTAAGGCTCGGCTCCAGGATAAGGGCATTTTTTTCTCTAGAAAATAAAAGTCTTCCACCCAGCCCTGGTCACTTCTCTCTCCTGCCTACCAATACTGCTACATGCTCTCAGGTAAACACTGCACAACACCCTGGACATGGCAACTGTTAGTTCGCGTTGTCTGAGTACCTCCCCAAAATGCGTCCTCTTGTTGGTGTGTCTGCCGGAACAAAGCATGTGGCCCACGGCAGGAATTCAAGAAATTCTTGCTGACTGAATAAACAAGTAACTCTAACTTAAGTTTAATGTGGAGTTTAATTAATTTGAAAAGGGGACCACCACTAAAGATGAAAGAATCTTACTTGAAAAATTACGCTTCTGTGGTTTTATTATGAACAAGGGACCCTCTTATTAGTTATGCTACTATGTCATTTGTCAGTTTGGCATGAAAATGTATTTTCGTCGTTACATGTTGTCCTTGAAAAGTCCACACTGGCTTACCAGTTGTGAAATAATTTCATGCATGAGAAAATGTTGTCTGTATTCCAAGCTCATCATTTATATTTTCCTTGAAAAAACACAGCTATTCCAAAATTAGGTTTCTCCAACGTAATTACGACATATGTGAAAAACGGTAAACTGAGAAAGAGAAATGTTCTTTTTTCCTATTAACCACCTTTTATCTGGTTCCCACGTCTTTTAAGTGATTGATTTTTGGAATATTCCTTTTATTATCCTCCCCCCGATTCATGGCCCAGTTCAGTGCTGTCTTCTCCCACTTGAACTACTACAGAAATTGGTGGACTTGCCTCCATATTGTTCTCGTCTTCCATTCTTTCCAACCCTTCTCCACCTACCCCCAAATATGTGTTCCCTTACTGTTATTGTCCCGTACTCAGAAACTCATGATGTTACATCTTATCCCCATCAGATTATAAGGCCTGTGATTATTTTTTCTTGTTTAAACTCTTCAATAAAGTCTCAGTTCAACATGGTGGACCTGACTCCAAATCCAATCATTTTTTTTAAAAAATATTTTATTGTTCTTCGAGTCCAACCTTTATAGATGTGTCTCTCTCAGTCTTGCTACACATTTCTCACTCAGTGTCCGGACCATCAGTTTCATCAGTATTTTGCCATTTTCTTTATATTTTTCTTTTTTCTTGATCTCAATATTATACGCTTGCTACAAGATTTAATTCAAATGTTACTCTGTCTATGAAATGTTTCTATGCTTTACAAATAAAAATTAATCATTTTTGTGTGTTTCCATTGTTTGAATTTTTGTTACAAATTAGTTTGTAAATTGCTCACATGGTTTCCCACAATCTAGTAGTTTTAAATCTTGGAAAGTAAGTTCTATGTGGTTTTTATTTATTTTACCTAAGTTTTATACAATTTAATGATATGTGCATACTGTATGTATATGTATATTCAATAAATAAATATTCATGATTGGATAGGATTTTCTCCCAAAATGCTCACAGCACTATGTCTGCATCCTGTCCTAAAGCAACAAAAGTCTTCAAATTGGGGGTGTGACACAATCCACACTCAATAGACTGGCACCTATTTCCTGAGGGCGTGCCCACTCTGGAGACATTTCCCGACCTTTCTTCCAGATAAACTCATCTGGCCTGGAGCTTTTCTCTCCAGTTTTTTTACTATTGTTTGTAACACCACTTCATAAAGCTATTAAAAGGAAGCATTCTGTATAGTGATCTGAAGGTGTATCTCTGGTAGTGTTTCAGAGAGGACCCTGGAAAACACCTAGCACATTTGAAAAAAGGAACAGGAAAGGAAAAGATGATGTGATCACATGACATTTTCTTTCAGGCATTGTTTTTGGCATGTGGAGAAAGTCACTTAGGGCCAGTAAGATATTTTATTTATTTTTTTGAACCGTTCATTTTGTGTTGTTTTTTTTTCATTACTATTTACCCCCCTACACCCTCTACCACCTCCATCCACATCCCTCCTGCCCCCACCGCAATCATCACACTGTCATCTGTATCCACCCTCCCACCCCCAAACCCTCCGCCCAGAGCTGCCAGCCTGCTCTCTATGAGCCTGCCTCTATTTGCTTGCTAGTTCAGCTTAGTCATTAGATTCTGCATAGGAGTGAAATCATATCATATTTGTCTTTCTCTGACTGGCTTATTTCACTTAGTTATATATTCCCCAGGACCATCCATGCTATCACAAAGGATAAAAGTTTCTTATTTTTTACAATGGAGTGGAATTCCATTGTGTAAATGTACCGTAGCTGTTTTATCCAGTCTTTTACTGATGGGCACTTAGGCTGCTTCCAAAGCCTGGCTATTGTAAATAACACTGTGATGAACATAGGGGTGCATATACTCTTTCAAATTAGTGTTTTGGGTTTCTTTGGATAAATTCCAGAAGTGGAATCACTGGATCATAAGGCAGTTCCATTTTTAATTTTTGGAAGTAATGCTTTTCACAGTAGCTGTACCAATCTGCACCCCCACCAATAGTAGAGGCAAAAACATATAATGGGTTAAAGATAATTTATTCAATACATTGTGTTGGGAAAATTGAACAGATACATGCAAAAAATGAAACTAGACTACCTTCTATGCCACACACAAGAATAACTTTAAAATGGACTGAAGACATAAATGTTAGACCTCAAACCATAAAAATCCTAGAAGAAAACATAGGCTGTAAAATCTCAGACACTGCTCATAGCAATATTTTTTTCTGATATATCTCTTCAGGCAAGGAACATAAAATAAAAAAAATAAACAAATAAAACTATGTCCAATTAAAAAGTTTTGGGAGAGCAAAGGAAAATTTCAAAGAAGTGAAAAGACAACCTACTAAATGGGAAAACATATTTGCTGATACATCTGATAAAGGGTTAATATCCAAAATTTATAAAGAACTTCGGAAATTCAAAACCAAAATAAAATAAGTGAACAATCCAATTAAAAATGGACAAAGGACTTGAATAGACACTTCTTCAAAGAGGACATACAGATGGATAACAGACACATGAAAAGATGCTCAGCATCACTAGTCATCAGAGAAATGCAAATTAAAACCACAATGAAATATCACCTCACACCTGTCAGAGTGGCTGTTATCAATAAATCAACAAACAAGAAGCACTGGCACGTGAGAAGGAAGGGGAACCCTTCTGCACCGTTGGTAGGTCAGTAAGGTTTAAATCACTCTTCTTTATTTAATGGTTTCCCTTCTTATCTTGTAGTCCAGTGGTGTTTAAAGAAAAGGATGCTGAAGTCATAAATACATACATGTTCACAGAGATAAGGTGAACTTTCAATATGTTTGAAAGTTCTAGAAACAGGACTATAACCCAATTTATAATTATTCAGTTGTCATTGGCAAATCTCAAAACCAAGGTGGAAAGCTGGACAAATCTCATTCCTGGAAAACTTAAGGTACATTTAAACCCTAGAAAATGAGACTATTCCTAGAATATCAGGTCAATATTAAGAGAGCTACTTTGTTTCAATGCACTCAAGAACAATTTTACATAAGGATAAAACACTGGATAAAAACACATCCAGTTGATGCAATCATTTGCTTTTTCAATCTGCATGACGCCAGAGCCCCTGCTTCTTCCAGTCAGCATTCATTCATTTGTTGATGTGACCAAGATATTTTAAACAGTTGGGAGATCTCCTAAGAAATAAATAAATCTGATGAAAAAAATCTTTTTAAAAAACAATTTTATAGTTAGTAAAATGTTCAGTTTAAAAGAACTAAACTCAATATCTCTGTTGAATCATAAGTACATTTTGCTCATTTAATTACATTGTACTAAAGTAACAGTTGATATTAAAATATACTAATCCTGAAAGAAGACTGGATGGGAGAAAAAACAACCAAATAAACTCCTAATGTGTAGCCGTTGTCAGGGTACTCCAGGACTTCTACTTCCAAGACAAGATGTGATTTTACATTAAATATGGTTGAAAGTACATCATTTTAGCTGTTTAGCTGTTTGCTTCTCTCATACAGCTCATCAAAGTAACTATCTGACAAATAACTGTGTTTACTTGTCCCTAATCTATTTTTATATTTGTTCTTATTGTTTAGCTTCAAAACTATTTAAAAGACCACAGATGTTTATATGCACATTTAAGAAAGACATCTTTGCTACATTAGATATTGTCATCAGGTCTTTTTTAACCATGCTAACTTGTAAAGTTTTATTTAACAATATTTAAACCATGGCATTGTTTCCTGAGAAAGAATGAATAATTGATTTTTATCTTTTTCTTATTAATACAAGAGACCTAAGAGAATAAGCTGCTTATGTTTCAAAGACTTTTCAAGTTATTACATTTATTTCATTTTACAAAACAAAGAAGGCAAGTAAACAAAACCTGGTTTAAATAAGTTGTTTTAGAATAAGTGCTCCTTGACTCAGCTAAGTAAAATTTCTTTGAGCATCCCAAGTGTCTCGTCCAATGTAAACATCTAATTTGTTACACAGGCTAAATATAACACACAGACAATAAGGGTAGTCTGTAGCTTACAAAGTTTTGTAATTTAATTGGTGGAGTTCCCAAATGTCCACTAGTAGACTTTAGGCTGTTTCATCTAAAATCACCCAAACACAGCCGTTAACTAGCTGCATGAAGCTGTCCTCCATATGTTATCATCAAGAGTACAAGCCACTGCAATTCCTCATGACCAGACGACACTGAAGGAAAGAAATAATTTCATCAACTCTGGCTGGTAAACATATGAATGTCTTTGGTTGCTGGAAGTTAACAATAGTTTTATCAATAATATTTTGATCTTTATATCTACTGATTTCCACAAGGGTTGAAGAAAATGTTTATTAATTGATTAGAGAAGGCCCTTTATCAAGATATTTTATGGAGAAATCTATGTGTAAAGATTTGGAACAAAGTGTAAATTTAAGTCTTCCTAAAATGACTCTACCCTCAAATAATTTTGTTTTCAAAGGTCACATCTCTTGAGTAATGACTAATTTTGTCCTGGTGATTAATAATCACAATTATGAGGAAGAGTTTTCTTGATGACTTTTTCCCCCACTGCATGAAAAAAACATATTACAAAATAGAGACTCTGGGACATTTGGTTCTTCTAAATCATATTTTTTACCCTAGTAAATAAAGCATCCAATTCATGGACTCATATATTGCCACATTTCTACACGAGGCTATATAAAGTATTTTATTTTAAGAATTGATAAAGTGTCAACAAAATGTTTATTAGTATTTTCTTTAAATATCTGAATTGATTACAACTTACAAATTGTTTGCCAATGTTTTTGGCCTCGTAAACATTAGAATGAAAATTATACTTTCAGTTAATCATTTGGACATCTTCATCAAACATCTGGACATTTGACTCAATTGTTTTTTTTCTTGATCCAGATTTTATTCAGCTGTTTGGTGCAACGCAGCTGTCTGTCAAGCACACGGAGTCTACATTCTTATCACTCTTTGCACATCTGTTGCTGTCACAGCTCTTAGCCAGCTTCTATGCAGGCAGAAGCCAGTTTCTGGGACTATTTTGAAATCTCGAGTTAGTTCATAGTTTAAGAAATAGATGCAAAAAGAAAATTACTGGATAAAAAAGTAACAATACGCTTATAAGGCATTGCTTTCCATCTATGCCTCAGGCTCCACATGATACAAAGTTGGTCATGTATCTTGTTTTCTTGGTTTTGTGATTGCTTAACTATTTAATACTGGAAAAGTCACTTAACTTTGCTGGGTCTTAGTTCCCAAATTTAAAAAATGTAAGAGTAATATGTCCATTATCTTTTAAACTGTTTTTAAAATAACATGAGATGTACTCTCTTACCAAATTTCTAGGTATATAGGACAAAATTATTAACTATAAGCCCACCAGATCTCTAGAATTTATCTTTGTCACTTGAGTAACTGAAACTTCATGCTCATTGAAAACCCACTCTATTTTCCACAATTCATTTTAAACTCTCTTCTACATCTGAATTTTATTTCTGACGATTTCACATATATGTTTAAACCAATATTATGTTCCAATAATATTGACTTAGTGTGAGTATATGATACTGTTCAAAGCAAATTAAGCACTATAACCTTTAACAACTAGAGATTTATTAAATCTCTAACAGATGATTTTTATTTTAGCAAAGATAGAGAAAGATGCAGACAGGCATAAATATAGAGTTATGCCAACCAGGAGATGATACCATTCTCAAGTTCATAACCCACACAGTTTGCAGAGCTTGGGTGTGTGAACATTTTGCATACATATGTATTTTTTTTTTTTTTGCTTATGAAGTTGCAGAGGGAAATTATCCCATTTCTATTTAGTCCTGGTGAATAAATGCATGGAATTAGAACTTTAGGAATAAAATCACAACAAAAGATTTTTTACCTAGGTAAAAAGTTACACTAAAGTGAAGCTTTAAATAAGTGAACAAATCAAGAGAATGAGCTTATAATTAAGGTAACAAACACTTTCAGATAGTTGTTATTGTTTCTTAATAATAAGAAGAAAACTACACACACAATAGTAACACAAATCAACATTCATTTTCTACTGTTCTAACCTTGCATAACTTTCTTCTACTACCTCAGCGTTTCTCAATGTAGCAAGTGATGTCTTTAGAGCAAAGCAGAGTCGGTAAGAAGCACAGGTCAGGTGAGAAGCAGTGTGGTGTAACGGCTGGAAACACGCACCCTAGGGCCCACGAGTCAAGGTTGAAGCTCTGACTAATCTATTTCCTAACAATGTGGCCACCATGAAAAGTCATTTATTTCCCCTGTCCTTCAGTTTTCTCGTGTGTCAAGTGTGGATAGTGATGCTAAGGGAGTTGTTGACAAGGGAGGTGATTCGATAAGTGCTTAGTACTTAGAACAGTGTCTAGCCTCCAAGAAGCGATTGATATAAGCTAGCTTTTCAGCATGGTGCTAGACTCACTCGGTGAAATGCAGGAAATCTGGGAGAAGAAGAAATAACATTCTATTATGATGGATATCAATCAGGATAGACAACTCTATTGTCATGGCAAACTTGGGATAATATGTGTTACCCACACGTTTTATAAGTTTGTGAACGGAGGTACAGAAAGCTTACACAATTTTCTAATATTAATTATATATCTAATCCCAAAGCTAAAAGAAGATTGTCACTTTTTATCAGAAGAGACGATTAAAATAAATGCCTGGGTTCTAAAATCTATTGAGGAGTGAAGATTGTTGGAACAGCTAATAAATTAGGGTATCACGGTTGAAGTCTGCTTGAAAGTTTGAGGCTGTGTCTTCGTGCTCTGCCACGTGAAAGAGGGTAGAGTAAAGAGCAGCTAGAAGCTAGATAGGTCGCTGGGCCCTAGCAGAGAGACCAAGGGAAGTGTGCGATCCCCTAAGTGTCGCTGTGGTTGGGTTCACAAAAGGAAAGTACAGAATGGGCTTCAGGAGTGAGGACAGCATCCTCATCTAGTCCTCCATACGTGGTTTTGAATCAGATGATATTATACCAAACCCTCTATTTTAGGATGTGGTACAGGTGGGGGCCCAGACTTAAGTATCTTCTATCTCCATACAACATAAGTCCATTGCAGGCCCTTTCAGAAGAGATACTTGTGGAGAACAAGAGGACCAATACCAGTTAGAGAAAGACAAGTACGATATGACTTTACTTAAATGTGCAATCCGAAGAACATAAACAATCAAACAAAGCAGAGACAGACTTATTGGTACAGAAGACAGATTAATGATTTCATCGGGGAAGAAATTTGGGACACGGGGCAAAATAGTGAAGAATTAAGAACAAATTCGCAGTTGCAAAATAGTCATGGGGATGTAAAGTATGGCACAGGGAATTTGGTCAATAATATTGTAGTGACTACGGGTGGTGCTGGGTGGGTCCTGGAAACACCCATGGGAATACTTTGTAAAGGATATGATTGTCTAGCAGGGGTGTCGAACCTTCTGGTGTCTCTGGGCCACACTGGAAGAAGAACGTTCACTTAGGTCGCCCGTTCAATACATGTGACACGTAATCACAAAAAAATCTCAAAAATCACAAAAAAATAATTTTTTAAGTAAATTTAAGATTTTGTGTTGGGCTGCATTCATAGCCATCCTGGGCCACAGGTTGGACACCCTGGCTGGACAGTAGAAACTGATACAGAAGAATCTTAAATGTAAACTTTAATTAAATGATAAAAAGATGGTTGGTCATGTCCATCCAAACCGAACAAAAATTGGTGTCATCCTAGGCATCTTCCTGGCCTGACCCACCCGTCCTGCTCCCTCTCTCATTGTAACCCAAACTCACCTAAACTTTTTTCTGTATCATTTCATTTAATGTAGCCTTTCTTAGTTCATGATTATTAAATTACGAAGAACAAAAATGCTTAAGGAAAGGTTCATTTCAGGGTGTTTCACAGAATCTAAACACCGTAGTGCCTCAGTACCCATTGTTAATTCATCCTGGAACTCATGACGAGTGCCGAAACTGATGAGTACTGAACAGTGAAGCATTTTCTTTTGTGGGATGATATTCTAGCAAGTGTGAGGAACCCTGAGCAAGTGCCTAGTGTTGAAACATTTTTTATTCTTGTCAAAATGCAATGAATACAGGTTTTGATGAGTTCTGAAGCTGACAAGTATGGAAGTATGACTATGGAGAAAGTATTATCAGGTCTTATGAGAAATGGTTGCAAGAACTGAAGAACCAACATAATCCAGGGTCAGCTTGGGCTTCCATAAAAAAAAAAAAAACTACCACAGACCTATGGGTGGTTCAAGAAAATAAACATTTATTTTTCACAATCTGTGGGGCTAGAGAGTTCAAGTGCAAGGTGGCAGCAGATTCCATGTTGGGGAAGGCCACTCCCTTGCTTGCAGATGACTCTCCTCTTTCTGTGTCTTCATCTCTCTCATGTGTCTTCCTGTAAGAGCACTAACATCTCCCATGAGGACTCTGCCTTCATGACCTAATGCCTCCCAAAGACCCACCTTCAGGTACCATAAAATGGCATTAAGGTTTGAACATATGAATTCTGGGAAGACATGCATTCAATTCATAGCAACAGCCTATTTGCCTATAAATTTTTGAGACTATTTAGTCTCTTGGCAGTATTTCCACCTGTGACTCAGCATCATTCCATAATGCTCTCCTTTGGACTGGATTTTAGATTCATTACAGATGACTTAGTTTGACTGAACTAAAAGATGCTATTATTCTTTGAACCTATATGAGTTTCCATACCTACTGTTCACTAGTAAGCACTTAGTAAGCTCTAGAGGCTCCCTGTTCAAAGCTGATTTTCTCAGTTAGACCACATGCCCATCCCAGCTCACTAACCATTCTGAGGGTTGATTTCATGGTGCATGAGGGCTGCAGGAATGAAGTCCTCAGGTCTGGGAACAATTTGGAGAGGTGGGGCATAGATTGAGAAGAAACCCCAGGTGAATTCTACCATGTAGCCTTTATTTTCTCCACTGAGCATCACTGAGATACTCAGTAGGCCAGGTTCTAACCATTGGGTTCCCATAGTATTGTGTTTTCTTTTTTTCTATTTTGCTCATAGTGTTAACCACAATGTATTAACCTTCATCTGTTTATCAGATTCTCATTTCAAGCAATTTGTGAACTCCTTAGGAGCAAGCACTGAGTTGTATTTCTTCTACTCCTGGAACATCTCATAGTATTTTCACACAGTAGATCCTCAAAGTGTAATGTTGACTTAATTATCCATGTTGAGTCATTGAATCAATTATCATACTCAGTGAGCTGTTTACATGGAAAAGAACTTCCATGTGATTGAATGGGTCAATTATACTTAGGTATGGAAGCTGCAGATTATTTACAGTATCACATTTGGTGTATCTTAGCCCAGAATTTTCACGTTATCATCAGTCACTCTGCTTAAAGGCAGAGAATGCCAGGACTGGGAGTTCCCTAACGTGTCAATCAGCAAGACTTTGCAAGTTTCTCTGAAAAAATCTGAGAAATGTGTCTGTCTCTACTCCCTTCTACAAGAATCACAGTACATGTATTAAAGACGCTGAACGCTCTTTAAATTTGCTGATACCAGCAATTTTCAAAATTTTTCAACATAGAATTTCTCTCCACCACAAACATTATCTCTTATTCTCCTAAGACAGTGGTTCTAAGCCATTGGTCAAAACCACATTGGCAGGTGCAGATCAGAAGAGCACAGTGCCAAAGTAACAAAAAACATCAGGAGAAAGAAACTTGGTAGAAAATCAAGAACCAGGAGGCTAGGGCCATGAGAAGTGGATGGGAGAGTCAGATTAAGGGGCATGATGGTGCTAAGCCTTTGGGCGGAATACTGCAACTCTATAATGGCACAAACTAATGCCCAAGGATCTTAAAGGCAAAAAGGACATTTTCTGACTCCCAGATCAGCTAGGAGTGATTCTGTTATTTATATTTGTCTGGGGCACCAATTGCTTCATACCTAGGCCTAGATATGCAGATGAACATCCCTTTATGAGAAATATATTATTTTCAAAGTACTGTACAAGGAATTTGGTAAAATAAGGACAGCATTTTCTTACAGGTTATTTTGATAGGTCAGAAATATATTTGGGGGAAAAATAGATAATTCATCTCAATGTATGAGAAGTGATATATTAAAAGTAGAATATATAGGAGTAATGAGAATTCAGAAAAGGGAAGAAAGAATCATCACAATTCAGGACCATCTGAAAAGGATTCACCAGAGAGGATTAATTTTATTTAGAATTCAGAGGCTAGGTATAATTGAGGTGCGTGGAGATGAAGAAGGAGCACATTCCAGACAGGTGATAAATTCGTGTAAAGGTGTGGATGATAGGTGGCATCAAGCATGTTTGTGATCAGGGCAACTGAGATAAAAAATGGTCCACAGAATAATGCAGTAGAAGCTAAAAAGAGGGGTGAGGGCCAGACTGCTGCTGGTGAAACCCTGATTCTATCTTATCTTGCAGAAATAGAGACTATTAAATAATTATGAGCAATAGAAATGTAACAAGACAAAGATGGTGGTGAATGAGGGTCCCTGTTTGATGGTGTGAAGCACAGATTTCATAAAAGAGGGGCCCTAAATTGGGAAATTTTGAAAATAAACCATTCTTTGGGGCCTCACTTTAGATCGTCTAAGTCAAAATATTCGGAGGAAGTTCCAGAGAAGGGGAACAAAGCTGGAGAGAATTGGCTGAGATTCATTTGGCAGTAGAACATCAAAATAGCAAAGTCCAACAGAAAGGTGAAAGATACAAATTCGTGGCTTGGTTAGCATTGGGGATGTGGATTCGTGAATCTCTAGAATACAACTAATAAACCTTTTCTCAAAAAAATCTGATTATTTCCATTTTTCAAGAGGAGCAAACAGAGACAAAACATGATGAGCACTGATATTTTGGAGGGGGGTGCATATCAAACAGACACTCCAATGTGCTTGGGGGTCTCACACAGATTCATTACCTGATTCCTGGAACCAGCTCTGATTATCATTCCTTCTCCTACAAGTTGTACTTTTTTCCTATCAGAATAGCTCATTCTTTTTTGTTCTCCTAAGTGGACTCCTCCTCACCTATTCTTGAGTTAGTCTTTTCATGAAGTCTAAAATTGAGAAAGGAGAGTTGTCTTATATCGAGCCTAAAATATGTTATTTTATTGTTGTTTTTTCTATTTTTACTTTAAAAGAGGTAATAGCACTCTTTTTATATTAGTTGCCTACTTTAATACTGTGCCTTGAAAAGAAAGCAAAGTTGATTCAAATTCCTTTCGTTTTTTAGAACAAGAGTTCAATGACACTCTTTCTAATAGAAGCAAGAAATGCCTGGTAGTCAGAGGAGCTCATTAGAAAATGATTCATACCTTTTTGTAAAAGATCATTGAGTGACCAGAAGCTGAAAGATTCCTGGGAAATAAAAAAGCACAGTGATGAAGTAATGCTGAAACTTTATTTTATTCATTGCATTCATTTGTTTCTTATCTTTTCTACTCCTATTTCAGCAAATACTTTCTCAGATTTTTCCCAAAACCAATTTGCAATATTTCTCAGAATAATCATTCAACTAATATTTCCTTTCTTTCCAAACATAACACTCAAAAGCTGTAAAATGCTGTACTGAAATTAAACTTTTAAAAATAAGAAAAGATATTCCTGTTATAAATGCCTTTGTCTATATAAAGACTATTTACTCTCGTGTAGAATTTTTCACTAAACACATTCAGTTTTTTAGGACTGGAATATCAGGTTGCAAATAACTCCTTAGTTGTTACATTTCTACTGAATTAGTTCTTCATTTACTCAATCATGTATCAACATAGACAGTGTGAAGTAATCTGGGTATTTACTATTTCAAACACAAAAACCATCATCCTGGGGTGCAGGGATAAATAAGGGAAGCACGGGGGATTTTTAGGGAATTGAAAATAATCTGTATGATAACATAATGATAGATATATGCCATTATGCATTTGTTCAAACCAGTAGATGTACAACACCATGAATAAGCCTTCACATAATGTATGGGCTCTGGTTGAGGATGTGTTAATGCAGGTTAATCAGTTGTAACAAATGTACCGCTCTGGGAGGGATGTCTGTAATAGTGGAGGTTATGCATGTGTGGGGGCTAGAGAAATACAAGAAATCTCTGTACTTTCTACTCAATTTTTTTGTGAAACTTGACCTGCTTTAAAACTGCTCTAAACTACTTAAATGGTTCTAAAAACTAAAATTAAAAAATGGCATCCTATGACTCCTTATACAAAGACAATAATCATGTGCAAAGGCATCATATCTAAATACCTATATTACATTTAGAATGCCACTCAACACATATTTGGAAATATTGTGCTTCGGGAGAATTTCTGCACAACCCAAAGAACAAACAATGTGCTGGAAAATAGAATTTTCAATTGTGGAGATAGTTTGCTTTTGAATGCAAATGGCCAATCATTTGTAAAATCCAACCAGCTCATTTGTGCAAATATCAATCTACACATAAATACTGAGTATGAAAGCATTGCTTATAAAGTTGCAAAAAAGAAAACATATTAATGTGTGGATTGACAAGATTTCAATAACATGCCAAAAATCTAGGACTTCCTTCATGGTGTGAATTTCACAGGGCAAATAATAAATGTGATCAAAACAAGGACATGAAGATTTAATGTCCCTTGCCCCATCTCTATCATGAAAAAGTAATCTTGATTTTAGAAAAAATTCATAAGTGATGTTTTATGATTCAAATACTGTTCTATACAGCACAAGCCAGTCTGATAAAAGAATTTCAGAAAACAAACTTTAATTGTCAAAGGAAAATAATCCTGCTTGGCTAAAAGGAAACTCAGTTCTGAAAATTGTTAGAAAACTCCTTGGGGGGTGTAGAAATTTATGTAAGTTCCAAAGCAAAATATATTGTTCTTTACATTCATTGAATCTCTTTTATTAAAAAAAAAAACTCCAATATTTGTTATATGGTAGTTTTTTTCTATTTAGAGTTTTATGATGAATTTACCTGACTACTCTTTTGCTACTTATTCTTTAATTTATAAATGATATGAACCAGAAGATCATAGCTGTATATGATCTGTTCTACTGTGTATTTTGTCTTTCAAGGAATGTTTAGAATTAAAAGCCCCTGAAACATCAAATTACTGGATTGTAACTATTCTTTATCAGACCTATTTTAGTCTTGTGTCTGCCATTGCTGATTTTATATGTATTCATGAAAATATCTCAGACAATATTTAGCTTCTTATTGGGCCAACACTCTATTAAAGTAAAAAAGAAGAACCTGCTATATAATCAAGGTTATAGCCAGCATTTTAATTGTACCATAATTATTGATTCATAATACAGAAAATTGGATTGTCATTCCCAATCCTTCAGTCTTCCCTTCATCATTCTTTGTACCGTGTGACTTTATATGTTCTCTCACTACAAGCCAATTATTTTTCTCTGCCCCATCAGACTTCGGTTACTGAAATATGAGTAGAAATCACTGTAGCACTTCCAAATCAAAGCTATAGCTGCACTGCACTGTCTGCCCGTTTATGCTTCTACGCCTCGCACTTCTGCCATTGCAATTAGAACATACCCTGGCTGACCCACAGATCCAAGGAGAATTAGAAGCACATGGAACAGAGTTCTAGCCTGCAGATTTGTTCCAAGTTAAACACGTCCAGCTGCTTCATCAGCTAACTTTCAGTTGACCAACAGGCACAAGAACATGAATGTATGATCGTTGCAAGCCACTCATTTTCAGGGTAGTTTGTTACATGGTATTATTTTGACAATGAATAGCTTATCTATTGCATTCCTTCAGAAAGTGCTTTCAGAACTCTTGTCTGACACTGAGCTAGAAGGTCTTAAACCGGTAGACAAGAGAACAGTGATAGATGATCTCGTAAAATGCAGCCTAGGGAGTAATAGGAAGAGACAGGTAAATGGATAACTGCAATACAAGGTGTGCACGTGTTCTGAACCAGAAAATAGTGCCGTGGGAGCATGTGACATGGGCACCTCGCTTATACCGTGGGTTTGGTGGAAGCCCTCCATAAAAGTGCTGAGCATGTTAACAGTAGAAGGAAGTAAAAATTTCTCTTGTAAAGTGGGTGGAGGAGTCACATGGACTCCTTGTAGCTAACAGTATGAGTGAAGCGAGGGTACCGAATACTTGAGTGATGTAAGAGAATAAGAAGGAGTAGGCGAATGCCGGAAAGCAAAGGGGAGGCTTTCGCAGCCTGCGAGCTTCAGCACCTGGTGAACCGTGGTAGGCTGTGTGGACTCGACTCGAAGACCTGTGCAGTGGTGGTAGGAGGGACTTCTAGCTTTCTCCTACTACACTTTTTATTATTTAGCTCTTTGCTACGAGAAAGGGAACAGGCCTGATGAAGTGCTCTTCCTGGAGCACGGACTTAATGCATTCCATGTGATAAATAGTTTTACAAATTTAAGTCCGTCGGTTTCATTTTCGGGGAGGCAAATGGGAATATGGACAAAACAAGCTGTTAGTCATGTTTAATACAAGCTTCGGGATAAGCGATGGATCAACTTATTAGGTCATCTTGCACGCCTTTCCTTGCTCACTCAGGATGAATTAAACCTCAGCCTCGTCATTTCCCAGTGGTTTGTCTAGTCTAATCTTAAAATAATCAAACGAAGGGGCTTCAGGTCTCTGGGGAAATTATTCCCCACTTTGATAGATTTTCCTGCTAGGAAATGTTTTTCTGATAGTCTGACCAAATTTTACTTGCACCGTTGGATCCCATTACTTTCAGTTCTGATTGAAAACGCTTTCTTTCTTTTTTTTTTGAAACAGTCACAAAATCAATGTTAAGATCAGTCTTATTTTTATTTTCCAGACCCTGACTTTTTCACATATTGAAGCTTGAAATTTTTTTCTCAAGATTTATTAGCTCACATATTTTAGGTCTATTTCACTCTTTTTTTTTTAATCTGGGCTTTAGGCATTTATATCCCTTTTTTTATTGTCATCTGCCCCAGTGGTGTTTGCATCATGCCCCTGATGAGGGTAATTAGTGAGCTGTTTGTTCCCTTTACACAGCCATGCATAAAGATGTTATTCGAAATAAAGCTCTCACGCTGATCTTTGCAGGGTCCTTAGGGAGACTTCCTCACAGTTAGTGCACTTTGCCATTATCATGAGTTACTTTTTCCCTTTTTCCCAGTTTTCAAATTATGTTAACAGCAAAACATGCAAGCCAAATGAAAATTCTCAAACCATGTTCGAGAACTAGTCAACAAAAGAGACCGAATTCAAATGGGTTCTTTTGACATTATAGAGCCTTCGTTCTTAAGGACCCTTCCAAAACAGACAGTAACTACATCATGATTTTCACCCTCTACAGAACCTTGGAGTCTGGGTCTTGGCAGTTTTTGGTAACAACAGAGACATATTAGCACCGATTTGACTTTCCCCACTATCTGGGGTATTGTGTTAGTGGTTGAAGCAGGAAATCTTCAGGGAAGTGATTTTGCACACAGCTGACCACTCTTGGTTTGGGAGGGGCCTTATTCTAGGTTAAGAGTGCCTCTGCAGTGCACTGGGGATGACGGTACTGTGAGCCATTCTTTGGTTTCAAAGAACATCGTCCAAAATAACTTCTCTTGTGTGGTCCTGTTGGAAGAGTGAGGGTTGGAGATTAGATGGGGGGAAAGTATAGGGAGTGAGCAAGTATTTAACTATTATATATATCATTACATATGCAAGACACCACCTAAAATGTTAGAAATGAGGAAAAGTATCCAGTTCTGAATGCAGCAATAGTATTAAGTAAAGTGTTTTCTGTCTAAAAGAACGTATGGGTTAGGTGGTAAGTGTGCTAAGGTACTTTTAATGTTACTCCCAATTTTCAGATTAGCAAAATGAGGACTAGAGAGTTTGACTGACTTGTCCAAGGGCTCCCAAGAGTAACAGCTGAAGCTGAATTTAAACTCAAATTCAACAAATAGCTGAGTCAGATTTTAACATTTATATATACATATATGCTTGAGTTTAGATGATGTATTCACCTGGCCCACAACCAGAGCTGGTATGCATCAGCTATTATAACTAACTGAACAAATATGACTTCTTTCTAATCAAAATTCAAGATTGTTTAAAAAGCAATAGCTGTTCTTAAAATGCTAAATAAAAACTCTTCCAGATCACTATAGATGTGCAGGCATAGATTTAGTTTTTAAATCTTGCACAAATAACTTAATTTGCTCAAACAAAAATAAAAACTTTAAAATGTCTTACATTTACTTTTTGGTAATCCTGCTTTGTCACTAATTCACTTTGTGTCTCCTCTAAGGTGTATCTTTCAGTTTCCCTTGTCTCGTTGTAAAGTGAGGGAGCTGTAGATTCGTGATGAGAAAGCGCTCTGCACAGGACACAGGTACCATGGAGTTGCTCGGGAATATATCATTGCCATTGCTACTCTTAAATTCCTACCTCAACTTGCAGTTGGTTGAACGGTAGCCTTGAAAAAGGCGTGTCCACATCCTCACCTCTTGAACCTGCTAGTGTTACCTTATTGGGAAAAGGGTGTTTTGCAGATGTGATTACGGTACAGATTTTGACAGGAGGAGATCATCCTGGGTTACCTGGGTAGACCTTCAATACATGGACAAGCATCCTGATAGGACAGAGACATACAGAGAAGACACATGCAGAGAGGGGGCAGGGACACAGAGACAGAAATAGAGCTTGGAGTTATGTGGACGTGAGTCCAGGAATGTCGGCTGCCACCAGAAGCTGGGACTTTCCTGAAGGTCGTGTCCCTGTTGACACCTTGATTTTAGACTTTTGGCCTCCAGAACTGTCAGAGAAGAAATTTATGTTGTTTTTAAGCTGCTTAGTTTGTGTTAATTTGGTAAAGGAGCCTTAGGAAACTAATAAAAGACCTAAAATGGTATCACTCCCACTTCTTTAATTTATTCAATTTAACTAAAGTTTTTAATTTACCCATAAAATGGCAAATTAAAATGCGTGATTCTTAAATTCCTTTCCAGGGGCTATACTTAATGAAATGTGAGGTTTTTACCAGTGTATTTTGGAAATGTACCCATTTTGCAAGCTAGAGAGAGAGACTTCAGGCATCGAAGAAGGGGCTAGCAATGGGCGGGTACCACAGTTTGCTGTGCTCAAGGAAAAGCGCATAATCAGAACGTAGAATGGCCCTGCTCTTCGCTAGTCTTCAGGAGCAAGTGAAGGACCTGCAGTCCATAAGTAGTTAGTCCATTTTGTATAATTCATCTCAGTAATTCAAGTAATTTTTTTCAGTTTTCACCAGAGAACATGCTTCTCGATTTCAGAGAAAGGAAAGGAAGGGAGAGAGAGAGAAAGAGAAACATCCATGTGAGAGAGAAACATCACTTAGTTGTCTTTCATATGTACCCCAACAGGGGACTAAACCCACAACCCAGCCATGTGACCTGACCAGGAATCAAACCTGTGGCCTTTCGGTGTATGGGATGATGCTCCAACCAACTGAGCCACAACAGCCAGGTCGATAATTCAAGTTTTTATTCAAGGAATTTATTTCGTATCAAATATTATCATTTTTACAGGAAAATATTTCTATTTAATGTGTATATTTGAAAAAACTTAGAAAACCATTTTAATTGGCAATTTTAAGTTTTAAAATATAATTCTGCTATTTTCATACATACCTAAAAAGCAAAATTACGCATATCATGTTTCCACCTTTAGATAGGCCTGTCTATGATTTAGAAAGTTGATTAATTTAACAGTGGCCTTTTCTTGAATTATTAATTGGTGCCTGATCAACAGTATGTAAGATTCACATTGGCAAGTACTTTATTTAGTGATTTTTTCCACATTGAATGAAAACAAATTGAGGGAAAGAAAGCTATCTCTATTAATAAAAAATTTATAAATTCTAAAGTGCTAAAACTTTAAGTTCTACAATGTCAATCCAATAGTTTAATTCTCTGACTCTTAGTCAAAGTGTTTTTTATCTTTTTAAACAGTTTTTAATGTGTGATGTATAAAGCAAAACAGAGCAAAAAAAAACACAGAAGTTTATTAAGGCATATTTAGATTCTCAAGAGGCCAGCAAATAGAGAATTCTAAGCATGAGGTTTATCTACTCTATTCTGTTTCTATCTGGAAAGATACATGAAACCTGTAAGACAATACTTAGTGACTATTTAAGAATAATATTACTTTTTTTTGTCTGTACTCAAAATATGCTTTTAGGACGCTTAGTGAAATTTTGTACAAATAGGCATGTTCACTACACAAGCAGTTTTGGACTCTACTAGTGATGGACAATAAAAATGTTTCCAAAGGATTATTCTGATTACTGATTGACTGACTGGTTAGTGAATTGATTTATTTGTCTACCTTACATGTGTGTACTTTTGAACATTTGCTGTGTATGAGATACTGTTCTAGCGACTAAGAATTGTAATGGTGACCGAAACAGATAAAGAAGTTCAAGGAACTTCCATTACAACAGATGTGGTTGGTCACACAGAAAGAGAGAAGCAAACGATCATGAGTGCAAGGACAGATAAATGGATAAGAAGTGTGGCTGGATCACAATGAGGCAAGAAATCATAGCAGTGAGTGGGGTGGGTAACTAGCCAGGCCTTTGGGCCAGGGTAACACGAGTTGAGAATTTACTCTGAAGGTAGACAGAAACCAGTAGCAAGATTCTGAAGTCTAAAAATAAACCAAAAATCTAAACACAAGCCACCATGTTTTGAATTTTATTTTCACTAAATCACCCTCCTTGCTCACTTTGCCAGCACCACAGAAAAGCAATTATCTTCAAAGGGTGAAAGAAGTTGGAATGAGTTGAAGATGAAGACCATACACCACCAGTCTTCGACCAGAATTTGTACCTCGCATTTATTGTGTCTATAGAGTAAACATTAGATAATCAATTTCATCTGTCAATTACACTTGGTGAAACCTTAGCATTTTTCTCCCCAGCACCGTCATTGGTCTTCTGGGTTTAAATAGCTGCATGCTACAAAAACTGAACTAACTGGCCTGTCAGACTGATGTATTACAAATCCCATTCTACAGGGCCCTTTGAAGCTCTGATTCTTGGTTTACTAAGAAAGCTTCAGCTATTTTCATGGAAACTCAAGATCATATTATGTAAAACATATAAACTTCATTTGGTCAGAAATCAGGTTTTTTTCTGGGGGAAAAAAATAACCATAACAGGCAGTGACTAACCTGGTATGGGGAAATCAAGAAGAGATAGAACAACTCATTTTTATTTAAGGTAATTTAAAGAGAAGTCATAAGCAGATTAGTTTGTGTGTCATCTGTAGAACCAAGAATTCTTAAAGATTTTTAATGAAAGTACAACCATCCAAATTTATTTTTTAATTACATTTATTCCCTGAGACATTCTATTAGTACACTTTTGGGGTACGAACACTGGTCTGAGGTACATTATAAACAATGGTTTCACCAAAATGCTTTTTAAAATATAAATCACTCTGTAGACTGATGTTTGGGAGTAGTAGGATTAAAACGTATTTTTAAGACTAGAATCCTAACTAATTTGTTTTTTACATATTAGTGTTTAACCTATAATACATACTTGAATATTAGTTTATTCTTAAGCTTCCCCTTTAGATGTAGCTCCCAGCCTAACTACTGATTATTGGGGACAAGGAATGTTTTCAATTCAACTTGATAATGCTTTCTGAGCACTGACTGTATACCAAGCATTCTTCTAGGAACTGGGCATATAGTGGTAAACACATCAGACAAATTGACACCTGCTGAAGCTCGTTTTAATTTTGGAGGAGTTGGGCTGTCCGGCTGTCCCTGTCTTTACCCTTCTTCCTGCAGCTCTCACTAGAGCTCAAGCTATGTGCACTGCTAACCTTTGTGTACCTGTTCAGAAAGGCATCATGGGCAGTGGGTTGGTGTGGGCAGAATAATAATGCTTCTAATATTTTGAAACAATGACCGGCTATTACATTTTTTCATACCACAGTGTTTAGTCACATACTTTTTGAATTAAATTTGCACACACACACACACACACACACACATTCGAGGTGAAAACACTCTTTAACATTTTAGAATTCATTCTCTTTCATCTCTCCTTAAGTTTTGTGGGATTTATCACATTAAGATCTATGTAGAAGATATCAAACACATGTACTGTAAAATATCATCAATAGTTTATAATTTGAACTAATGCAACCTATTTAAAATTAAAATGTATGCATTTGAAATGTTTATTAATGTCAATGGCTATATGAGTGAAGTGGAAAGAGTAAAACTGAATATGTACCTGGTAAAATTTCTATGAAAAATTAATATTAATCCTTTGACACCCACCTTGATTTAGATGATGGGTATGGTGTAGATTTCCCTGCTAAACCAGCCTGACTTTCTTATTTCAGCTTTGCACACTATATATTAGTCAGCTTGGGCTACCACAACAAAATATCAGAGAGTGGATGACAAATAACAGAATTTTTTTTCTCGCAGTTCTGGAAGCTAAGAAGTCCAAGAGCAAGGTGCCTGTAAAACAAATTTCACCGTGAAACCCCTTTTTTTTGGCCTGCAGGTGGCTGCCATGTCTGCAATGAGCTCACATGAGCTCTTCTTTGTGTGCCTGTCAGGAGAGAGACAGAGCAAGCTCTCAGTGTCTCTTCTTATAAGGGCGCTAATCTCATTATGAGGGTTCCGCCCTCCTGCCTCATCTAACACTAATTGCTTCCCAAAGACCTCATTTCCAAATATCATAGTATTGGGGGGAGGAAGGTGTTGCGGCTTCAACATTTGAAAACAGAGAGACACCAAAAATCATTTCATTGCACATTAGATATTCTTTTAACAGTCTATAAATTTGAGAATAATAGTCTCAGTGAGGAGGTTGGGGCTTAAACAATTGCTTTATTAGCTCTCTAAGATGATTAGTTATTGATGATACCACCAAAATGCATAATTTTCAGGAGGTTATCAAAGGAGTGACAGCTTCTTATTACAATATTGAGCAGGCTAATGCCTGTGTCCATATCCCTGGGCTTCAGTCTGGGTAGGCTAAGGATAGGCCTTTCTAGAAAATTTGTAGCCAAAGCCTTCATAACAAACATTAATTCCTCACACAGAGCTTTAAAGGCCTGACTAGACTGGGACTGAAGATGCTTTCACTCTATCAGGTCAGTTAGTACTGTTCCTAATTGGGCTTCTATAAGAGACTTAGCTTAAAAAGGAAAGATGCCAAGGGGTCAGTAGAATCTGAGTAATTAGATGGTATGTGAGATAGGCAGGAGATGGTTGGCAATGATCCCTTCTTCCAGCTGGTCGTGCTCCTTGAATGAGGACTGTACCCAGAGTAGAATATATGAGTAGGATATAGCAAAAGTGATATTGCAATGTCAAACCTGAGGTTAGGGCCAATCATGCATTCATATCTGAGATCATCAGATTTCTTTCTAGCTCACATCTAGATAAATCATTTCCTAGGAAGGGGAAGCATTCTTCATGGTATGAGAAAGCTCTATTTCTCTACTTCAGTGAGCACAGAAATGGCTAGATTGCAACCATTCCTACCTTCTCTACCAGCATACATTCAACCACGAGTACATGCACATTATACACATATATGCACACACACACTACTTATGTTGATAAAAGCAGAAGTCTCAGAATATATAAGCAATCTTTTGCCCATCACTACATATTCTAGGAGGAAGTGGGTAAAAACAGACATCATTTCTATTCTACAAAGGAAGCATCAGAGGTGTGATTTGTGATGATTTCAATGGAGAAAACCAATAGAAAGTGATTTAAGCAAGAAACTAAGAACTTATGGTTGTTCTTTTTTTTGGTAATAACACCAGAAAAGTAAGCAAGCCTCGAAATTAAACTTAATTGGAGGTGACTTCCAATACATTAGTTTCAATAGATGAAATGGTGATTTGGAAAATAACGAAGGAGAATCAGACTGCAAGAGTTTACAAAGAAAACTAGTTTAAAAAGGATATAAAAATATAAACATGTTTATGGGTAGAGCATAAATCTAGTATGGAGACTGAAAATCATGGCGGAATGTGTAATTAATAGAACAACACATTGTTTCCAGGCAGGAAAGCGCTAAATAGAAAAACCTGGTCATTTAAACCTTGGCATTTATAGGAGAGAGCCTTCTGCTGAGGAGGTTGGGTTGAAGGAAGAAAAGCATGCAAACATCCGAAGATGACCTTAGAAGAGAAGGGAAGCTGAGAGAGCACATGCCAGGTGGGCTTGATATTTCAGTGAATCGTCAGTGAGATCGTCTCTTCGTCGGCTGGAATTTATGACCCCAGGGAGGGTTGGAAACTTCAAGATGTCGAAGAAGGTTTGGATTTGTTGCTATCGGGAGTGAAATATGGAATCAAAACAAAGTTTGGATCACTTGCATCTCTAATGAAATCAGTAATTTAAAGACTTCCCCCTCCCTCCCCCAGCCATTCATCTTTGTACAGACAGGAGCAAAGAGAACAGATAAAGATATCCTCAGCAGGGCTAGAATTGAGGAAATAAATGTGGACCCCGCAGGAAGCATTACAGATACACTGCAAGCACCGTCTCAAACTGGTTTCATAAGAAGTGGCAAGCTGGGCTGAAAGAAAATGAAGTCATGTGAATATAATGGACAACCATGGCTTGGAGAGCTCGAGGGATGAGGGTCATAACAAAGGCATGAATTAGGTCTGTGCTCTCTGGAGCAGCAGGTGGTGTTGAGGTTGAAGCAGTGGTTAGAATCTCAGATGTGAAGAGAGACCGTTTCAAGGGATGACACAACTTGGGTGTGGACATGCCCATAAAAAGTTGAGTTGGAGCAGAGATGAAGGTCACTGGAGTGCAATAGTTTTAAAGACTAGTGAGGCCTCAGTGTGAGAGTAATGATAGGGGAAGGGAGAGAATGAGTTTGTGAACTAGGTGATGATGTCAGTGAGAAAATTTTCCTGAGAGTTCACCATGCCAAAAAATAAAGGTTAGCTGTTTAATTAGTAGTTTAGCTCCTTGATCATTGCCATTTAAGTGAGAGCTGTTTCTTAGGGAATTTTGAGAATGGGTACAGTGCAGTTTTGGGCTGAGGTCATTTTTACACAACAAAGACATATTCAATGTGTCCTACAGAAACATAGGATCATGAGTAGAACCATAATAACTGCCGGTCCAGTCTGAACCACAGTCTTGTGTTCATGTATTGGGGCCTCAATTTAGAAGAACATTATAGTGTATCCTGAATCATATCCAGTACAGGGCAAACAAGAAGGCAGAAAGGACTCAAAACTATTACTGTATTAGAGAAGTGATTGTCTCACAAAGGAAAGACCCAAGGGGATACATTTTTTTGAGTTTGATAGTTCAGGTAAGAGAGAAATTAGATTTAGCCCTGTCCAGGTAGCTCAGCTGGTTCAAGTGTTGTCCTATATGCCACGGTTCTAGGTTGATCCCCGGTCAGGGCATATGCAAGAATCAACCAACGAATGCATAAATAAGCAGAACTAGGAATCAATGTCTCTCTTTCTCTCTCTTTCCTTCTCTCTCCCTCTTCCTCTCTCTCTCCACCTCCCTCCCTCCCTTTCTCTCTCTCTCAAATCAATAAATGTAGTTCTGATTCTGAAGGCTACTACTAGGATAAATTGATGGAATTGATTGGAAGGCAAACTTTGACTCAATGAAAGGGAAACAGTTGACTGCCACAAATGAAATAGCCTCTTGCTGAGGTAATGAGTCCCTGCCCTGGAGAATGCTCAGCATAGACCAGCTGGGCAATTCTTGCACACCCTGAGATCAGAAGAGCATAACTAGCCTGGCCCAAGAGCTTGTTAGAAATGCAGGATCTCAGGCCCCGCTCCAGACCTGCATGTTAACAGTGTGCATTTTAACAGCACCCTTGCGTGACTGTGATGCACATTTCAACACTGGTAAAGAGGACATTCCTTTGTTGGGCAGACAATTGGGCTATACAAGCTACAGTTCCTGTGTGTTCTGTGACTTCACCCACATATTCTAATTCTAAAAACAATTCTCTCCTGCCTTGGTTTGCCTCTGTTTTTTAAAAAAAAATTAAGCCCCTTGATGAGAAATCCTATGGGCCTTTGATTCTTCTTATTAACTTTAATTTTGTAAAATTATTTTCACATGGTCTCATACCAGCATTATTTACATAGTAAGAATTTTCAAATGTTACTTTTTGAAAAGAATATTTTATGCCTTATGAAATCTACAACTGAGATATTGCTTTAACAGTTATTTGAAAACAACAAAAACAATAACATCTGCAAAGTTTTGTAGCATATTGCTTTCTACTTGCACCTCAGCCCTTTCTGATGAATTATTCGATGATGAGTTTTGCTGTATTCTGTATTTCTTTTTCCTTAGGAAGGATTCACTTTAACTGGTTAGCAAATTACTGCTGGTAAGGAATGAGATAGAGGAATAATTGTTGCTGTCTTGCTCCTGTCTTGCTTTTGCTTTAGTCCCTCCATTTGGGAAGCAACTTCTCTGTCTCTTTTTTCTATTGCTCAGCTTTGTCTAAAGTCATGGAATTTTCCTTCGCAGATAACTCAAGCCACAGATAACTTAAATGCCTGCTAAAAGTAACAAACAGTGATTCATTTATCAACAGATAAAAGAAATTGATAAACTGTGGAAGTAATTATTTTTGTTTTTATTCTTTGTTCAGAAAGCACATTCCTTAAGTTTTTTCTCTCCAAATGGAAGGAGTTTTCATCAGCATAAATGTGATACAGCTCTCCCATGGAAATGAATAAGGCTTTGAGTTTACAAAACTCTCTAAGGCCCTGGTATTTCTTTGTGTATGCACAAAAACTGATCTTTATAAAAAATCTCCACTGTCAGCAGTAGGACATTACAATTTACAATGTGTCTGTTCCAAAGGAAGTTTTATCACTGGCTAGAAAAGCAGCTAATTTCTGGAAAGTGATAAAAACAAAGAAATCATGGTTTTTATAGTGAAAAAATGACCATTTATTGTAAAGTTTATTTCCTTTTAAATTGAAGACTTGGTGGATAATATGTGTATGTGTGGCACACTCACTAAAGTCTTTCTCTGTCAGTTGTCTTCTGCTTAGTGGCCATCACATTATGGGCAAAAGTAAGATTTAAAAATATGTTAAAGTATGTCATTTCTTGCTTTGCAAATACTTTACTAATACTTTTATATGTGCTTCTTTTCTTAAGTATATTTTATTGATGATGCTATTACAGTTGTCCCATTTTTTCTCCCCTTAACCCGCTCTGCCCTGTACGCGGCTCCTTCCAGCGTTCTCCCCTACTTAGTTCATGTCCATGGGTCGTACATATAAGTTTTTTGGCTTCCCCTTTTCCCATACTATTCTTAACCTACTGCTGTCTACTTTCTACCTACCAATAATGCTTCTTATTCCCTGTGCCTTATTCCCCCATTCTCTCCCCATCCCCTCCCCACTGATAACCCTCCCTGTGATCTCCACTTCTGTGATTCTGTTCCTGTTCTAGTTGATTCCTTATTTTGTCTTTTTTTTTCTTTTTTAGGTTCAGTTGTTGATAGTTGTGAGTTTGTTGTCAGATAAATTGTGAGATAAAAACTACTGTTCATAGTTTTCATCTTCTTCTTTTTCTTAGATAAGTTCCTTTAACATTTCATGTAATAAGGGTTTGGTGATGATGAACTCCTTTAACTTGACCTGGGAAGCATTTTATCTGCTCTCCCATTCTAAATGGTAGCTTTGCTGGACAGAGTAATCTAGGTTGTGGCTTCTTGCTTCTCATGCTTTGAAAACTTCCTTCCAGTTCCTTCTTTCCTGTAATGTTTCTTTCAAGAAACCAGTGGATAGTCTCATAGGAACTCCTTTGTAGGTAACTCTCTCCTTTTTCTTGCTACTTTTAAGATTCACTCCTTATCTTTAATCTTGAGTAATTTAATTATGATGTGTCTTGGTGTGTTTCTCCTTGGATCTGATTTCGTTGGGATTCTCTGAGCTTCCTGGACTTGCATATCTATTTCCTTCACGATATTGGGGAAGTTTTCCTTCATTACTTTTTCAAATAAGTTTTCAATTTCTTGCTCTTCCTCTTCTTCTTCTGTAACTCCTATAATTTGAATGTTGGGATATTTAAAGTTTTCCTGGAGGTTCCTAAGCCTCTCTTCATTGTTTTTAAATTCATGTTTCTTCATTCTGTGCTGGTTGGATGTTTACTTCTTCCTTCTATTCCAAATCTTTGATTTGAGTCCTGGTTTCCTTCCCTTCACTCTTGGTTCCCTGTATATTTTTCTTTATTTCACTTTCCATAGCATTCACTTCTTCCTCTATATTCCATCATTTCCATGAGCATCCTGATTACCAGTGTTTTGATCTCCGCACCTAATAGGTTGTCTATCTCCTCGTTGCTTGGTTCTTTTTCTGGAGTTCTGATCTGTTCTTTCATTTGGGCCATATTTCTTTGTCTCTGCACACCTGTTATGTTGTAAGGGGTGGAACCTTAGGTATTCACCAGGGTGGGGCAACCCACTTTGTTGCATTGTGGTGCTGTATATGGGGGAGGGATCTGAGAGGGAACAGTAGCACTTGCGGGGCTCTTGGCCAGCTTTCAGTCACTTTCCCCACTACCCACAAGCAAATTGGTCCCTTCTGGTGCTGATTCTCAGGGGGGTGGCTTTGTGTATATTTTAGGATCCTGTGGGCCCTTCCAAAGGGCTCTCCTATGAGGCTGGGAGTTTCTCTTGTGGCCTCAACCCCCACATGTTTTTTCAGTCACAAGTTTTGAGGTTTTATTTACCCACACTAGAACCCTGGGTTGCAAGGTCTGTCTTGCTCCCCAGTTGTTCTTCCCAGTTTATCTGCATGCAAATGTGGTACCATCCTATCCAGCACTGCTGCCTGGCCACCTGGCTTCCCATTTCTCCCCTCCTATTTATCTGGGTGAATGTTTCTTTAACTCCTTGGTTCTTAGACTTCTATACAATTTGATTTTCTGGCAGTTCTGGTTGTTTTTTGTTTTTAAATTGGTTGTTTTCCCTCTTTTTGGTTGTGTGAGGACGTGAAGCATATCTACTTATACCTCCATCTTGGCTGGACATTCTACATGCATTTCAAATATAACAATGATGGAAAACAGTAACTTTTGTTTGTTTAAAACCTCAAACTCCACTAATTGTTTTTTTTAATTGACTGTTCATTGCTTTTAGTCTTTTCCTTACTGTTGCCACTGACATCATTTTTACATTTTTAAAAAGATTTTATTTATTTATCTTTAGAAGGAAAGGGAAAGAGAGAGAGAGAGAGAGACATCAATGTATGGTAGCCTCTTGTGCATCCCCTGCTGGGAACTGGCCTGCAACCCAGGCATGTGCCCTGACTGGAAATAGAACCATGATCCTTTGGTTTGGAGACCCGTACTCAATCCACTGAGCTACACTAGCAAGGGCCATTTTTACATTTTATATTTATTCTTTTTTTTAACAAGCCCAGTCCTCTATATAAAACTATGAGAAAATACCAAAACAAATCCTCTCAGTTGCATGACAATATATATTTCTTTTTATTTTTAAGAAAATATTAAATTTCAAAACTAACTGCTTCATCAAGCACTCACTTAAATTATTAGAAATTTAAGCCATTTTTTATTGTTTACAAATTCTATTTTCTCTAAATTGAAACTTCTTTTTGTAATCTTTTCTTATGCTACTCTGAATTTGAAATAGGACCTTTTTCTTTCATTAATTTCCTTTTCCAGAATTATCTCCCTTTCCTCCCTTTTCATGGGCTCCTTGCACTCGAGTTTCTTGGGGCTGCTGACTTTCCACCCACCTGATGGCTCACTTCACCTTGGTGTCCATTACAGAATCCCTCTTCATGAGAATCCTTTCCCTTCAATGTTACTTTCATATTCACAGTATAATTCACATTTCAAGACTTGTGTTAGGTGTTATTCCCCTACTTACTTCAATGATATTTCAACTATAGATTCTCTCCATCGTTCCACTGCTGTGTATCTGTTTATTTATTCATTTATTTATTCATGGATTTTTATGTGTTATTTTACCTACTATTTTATTGTATAGGCTCTGAGAAATTTGTAGAAGTTGCTTTCTAGAAAGGAGGAAATACTTTTTCACCATTGATCCCTGCAAACAGTGAAGTTATGGTAGGAGACACGTGGAAGTTCTCTTATAAATTTTCTATTTAGAAATTAATCTCATAGTGAGAAGTCTCACAAATGAGAATAGAAACCGTTTGTACCTGCAAAGTCATGAAAACACAGAAACCATGTCCTAACTTCACAGATCCCAACAAAAACCTTTGTTTTTACTTGAGAGAAAATGACCTAAGGAAGGCACATACTGTCATGCTATATTTTTACAGGAGTATTTGTATTATTTTCAGAACATATTACCTAGGCCAGAATTTTCTTTTTTGCAATAGAATGTAAATAAAAAGCTAAGTTGTAATCAGAAAGTTATTGAATATAATGAATAAAACAGAAAAGGACCTGATTTTATTTCTTCTGCAGGATGAAACTGATAATAAATAAATATATAATCAAATAAATAAGATGATTTCAGGTTGTTTTGAGGGCTATGAATGAACTAAATTGGATTAATAAGATAGGGAGGCAACGGGGAGAGAGGATTTGCTATTTTACTTTACTTTTATCTAGACTAGACTTCTCTATGGAAGGCCATTTACCTCAGTACTAAAAGATGAGACTAGATAAGCTGTTTCACAATGCAAGGGAACACCAGAGC